>QEOT01002466.1:25439-48971 GCA_003123785.1 Pterocarya stenoptera | reverse complement strand
CCCCCCCCCCCCAAAAAAAAAACGCCCACCCGTCTTTTTTTGGATCCATAAGAAATTGAGCTTCAATCTTTTTTTTTTATATAAGAATTTCTGACTATCCATTTTATTTTTCTATTTCTAATGTTTCGATTGCTGTTTTTGTTGCTTAATTGGTCTAAGCTTGAAGTTTGATTGGCTGGCTTTACTTGTACGTATTAGTTATTACTGATTATTCTAATTTCCGAAGAGGCTATTCTGATTTATTGAATCATTGATGCAGTAACGGGTTATGGAAGTGTTGTTTCTCTTTCTGATTATTCTAATCTATGCTTCGTATGAACTTTTGTGATCAATATCTGCGATTACATAATGGTTTCTTCAATTGAAGGTTTAATTTCTGAAACATGTGTTACCGCCCAAAAACGCCGTAATTCAGAAGAGAATAACGATATGACGCACTGAGGTGGGCTAGGCTTTGAGCAGTATTGTTTGGAATTCCCAACAATAGTTGGTTACTGTTGGTTGAAATTTTCAATAATAGTAACCAACATTTATTAGATTATGTTTGGAAGGTGAGATGAGAATTTTATGTTTTATTTTAAAGTTTAAAATATTATTTTTTAGTTTGAAGATTTGAAAAATTTAAATTAGAATTTGAAAAAGTTGTATTGGGATTTGAAAAAGTTGAATTGTTTATTATATTTTATATAGGAATTTGAAAAAATTGTAATGATGAGATGAGATGAGATAAAAATTTTAAGTAAGATAAAACATCTAAGCATAACCTTAAAATAGGAAAGTGTATCACCAATATTTAATATTAATCATATAAGGTTGTTATCTGGGGATAAACTAAATTATTAAAGTCACTTATCTAAATCTCTCACTTGAGTTCTATTAAACTCAAGTAAAAAATAAAAATTAAGATAGAAATAGTCATGTAAGATTTTTTGAAATAAATGATAAAAATTAAGTAAATAAAGATAAACTTTTTTGTTGAATCTAAGATTAAATATTGTAAAGTCTTTATAATATAGATAAAAATAGCTATGTAAGATTTGTTACATTTCACTCCTAATTGTTAACTCGATGGTAGTATATATGTATTTACTAACAAAACTAATCCAAACAAAGTAGCTAGTAGAAGACTTAAAAGAAAAAAGTATAAATAAATAAGAAAAATGAGGTTTTATATTTACGAAATAGCTTATAAAAAAAGATCAAGATATTTTATTACCTCTTATGAGATGTAAAAAAAAAAAGAATGTGAGATTTTATTAATGATAAAAAAATAAGTGTAATTATGAAAAAATTATTAGGATATCTTTGAAAAAATCATATACTTAAAACATATTTTTGAAACATTTTGGGGGGCATTAGCCCCCCAACCACCAATGTGGTTCCGCCCCTGCCTACATTCACGGGGTTTGGGAATAGGAGATTTTACTATAATATGCTTGTTTACAATATCTCATAGCCTCTTATTTTTTACTGTATAATGAGAACTGGAAATCTACTTGCTGGAAAATATATTCTCTCTGGAGCTCTCTGTCCTGAAGTTCAAGAAGAAGTTGAAGCCAACTCAAAAAGTCCTTGAAACTGTAGTCACCATGTCCCTTTTATCTGATCCTCTACTTTCGTACTCCTCTATAGTGATGAGGGATATCTGACCCTCTCTACATTTCCTAATTTCTCGANCTTTCGTACTCCTCTATAGTGATGAGGGATATCTGACCCTCTCTACATTTTCTAATTTCTCTTGGCTCTTCTTTATTTCATGACACCCTAAACTCTTAGTCTATTTTTGTCTTATCTCTTTTTATCATATCTTTATTTTCGAGTAACAGCCCTTTGATAGGTTGGATCTTTAAAATTACTTTAGGCATGATATATTTTATCCTTTACAATGTATTTTAATTCTCTCGTTGCATCCCATTTTGGACTTCATGGTTGAATCAATAATGACGAAAAATTATAAATTTTAAGAATTAGTTTGTTTATATAAAATTAAACTATTTTATTTTATATAATCATTATAATTTTTTTAAACTTTCACACAAAATATAATAAATAATTTAATTTTTTAAAAATTTAAAATAAAAATTATATTATAATAATATTTTATTTAATTTTTAATAAAATATCTGATCTGATATGATGTATAACCAAACGGCAATAAGTAGTCTGGATTCTTCTGAGGATAAAAATAGAATGCTATTTTATATGGAATTAATCTTTATATCATCCTACACATCACACATCATAATTTTTTTAATTTTTTTTATTTATTTCTCTTATTAAATGTGTATTATATGGATGAAAAATAAAAAAATATAAATGTTTTAAGAAGAGTAAAATAAAAAAAATTAAAAAAAATTAAAAAATACATTGATATATAGTATGTAAAATGATGCATAAAAATGCTCTTTTATATAACCGTTGCTCTGGAGGCTACTTTCGGTGCTCTGTTTATCTTATTTGTGGAATTTTTGCAAAATTAGGCATACACACCGTACACAATGCCATAACGTAATTATTGCATTACTGCATTCCTGTACAGCGTCCGCAGCATCCTTTCAAATATGACGAATTACGAAATGATTATTCCACGTGGACTCGGTGCTACTTTTCTTTTCTTTTCTTAATTTTGTTGTGACCAAAATTTCGGTGCATATTTACAGGAAAAGACCATTGAAGATCTTCAAGTATTGGCATTGATCCTCTCACGCATTACTCTCCCAGATGGAGTCGGACAATGGATAGGACTAGGTGTTTATAGGGGTGTCAAATCGTGTTAATGGATTATGTTCATATTGTGTCAAGACGTATATATTATACTATATATGTAAATATTAATCCGACCTGTTAAGCTTATCGTGTCAAAGTCTCAAATCTTAACACGACCATTTAACATAACGGATCGTGTCGTGTCAATCCGTTTTGACCGGTTTATATAAATCGGTTGAACATATCCAAAATTAATCCTTTTGACCTAGTTAAATTTAGCATAATTTTATATAAATGTTAAAATCATAATATTTATAAAAAAAATATAAAACTAACTACAAATCTAAAATTACAATCTAAACAATAAAAACATCGAAATTAAAATCACAACAATTTTATTTTTAGGTATAAGGGTATAATTGTAACTTTAACTTTCTTAACGGGTCATAACTGGTTGATCCGTTATCAACCCGTTAAATAATCGTGTCTTAACGGATAAACTCGTTTTGACCAGAATCCGTTAAGGCTAAACCCTAACCCGCTTTTATACTGTCATGTTCGTATTGGATTAATGGATCATATCACATATTGTCATTCCTAAATATTTATTTATCACTCCTGTTATATACCATCGCCACGTACAGTCGCTGTACAGTCGGCTTCCACGTTAGCTTCTATTAAAATATGAGTAATTCTACATACAGTCGTGGAATGCGCAAACGCCATACAGTCGCTTTGAAAAGGAGTGGGGTCCGCTATTAAAAACTTAACTTTTTTTCAAGTGGGTCCCATCTTTATTCACTTTTTATCAAAGCGACTGCACGCCGCTTGCACACTCACGACTGTATTTATCATTTCTCTTAAAATAAAAATAAAAAATAGAGTTCCAATTCCCGCTTACTTCTCCTGCACGTCTTGCAATTCGTGGACTTTGACTCTGGTTTCTAATGGCTTTATTGGATGCAAGAAAAACTCATCCCCCNAAAAAAAAAAGGGGGCATTTTTTACTTGCACAAACAGAATTAAAACCTACAGGCTTTGTACTCTCTTTCTTAAAGGTATAGATGAAGTCGATTTTGCCCTTCTTAGATGATTGACCGAAAACCTTGATGTTATTTTCTTCCTAAATGATTGCCAACAACTTGTTTTTTTTTTTGGGACAAGTATCTTCAGGTCAAATTAAGAAATCATACAAACGGTACAAGACAATGGTAATAGATTGGTCAACCGAAGAAGACTAGCCCGATAGCGTTACATTATTTAGTAGAATTTCCAACCACAAAACACAACTAAAAATTCTCAAATTAATCCAGATAGTTAGAGAAAGAAGTCAGAACAAAAAAGATAAAGATAACCGACGTAAGTGTTCAACTGCCGAATGAAGCTGGCCAAGTTGTTGTGCTTGAAGTGCTTGGGCAGAAGCTTGGCAGCGAACTCGTGGGTTCCAGACCACAAAGCTTTTGTTGCCGTCGCTCCAGGAAACCACTGAGTCGGTCTTCGGCTCGTCCACCATGGCGTAAAGCTTCCTCAGAAACGGGGCAGCTCAAAACAAATTAAGGCTTAAGGCGAAATTTAAGTGAGTCATTCATAATTATAATACAATAAAATATAAATTATGATAAGAAATATTTTCAAAATTTTCAAAAAAATGAGATTTTATTTAAAACTTTTAAATACAGTTTTTGTGAATTTATATTTACAACAACTTAAAATTGAGTCTCAATGCAGATTTTGTGCCTCGAATATTTAGCAAGATCTTAAAAAAATTATTTAAAATATAAATAATTCATTGTATTACTTAAAAAAAAAAATTCATTGTATGAAATATTAAATTTAGTATTAAGGGGCCTTGCACATATTGAAAACTATTAAAAATTTCTAAAATTTTATTTAATGAAACGATTTTTATTTTTTTCAAAAAGAAAAAGTTAAAAAAAAAACCCACCTCATTTTTATTTTTGAGGCCTTACATAGGGTAAGGGCCTTAAGCAATGGCCTAAATGACCTTACCATTGAGCCGACCTTGCTCATAAATAGAGGCAATGTATCTGTCGTCGCCGTCATTGAAGATCTGGCATCATTAACATCTGCCATTCTTCTTCTTCTTCTTCCGTGCTCCTCCCTCATTGAAGACGACGGAACGTTGTGGCAGTAGAAACTAAGGAAAGACGAAACTAAGGGCGGCCTAGTGTGGGTCTCAGAGAACCATCATGAGATTGAGGGAGGGAGGGTGGCGGCTTCGAGGGGAGGGACGTGCCTTCCTCAACGGAGGCGCTGGAATGAAATCACCGTTTTTGACAAAAGGGTAATCGTGGAAGGATCGAGAAAGGAAGTTCTAAACTGAGGAGAGGAAACGCAAAGGGAGGGAATAAGGAAAAAAAATTTGAGAGAAATTTCTGGAATGGAAACAGTGCGTTTCGATTAAATGAATCCACATCATCAACCGCTTGCGCGGTGTTTACCCTAGACGACTGAATATATAATTTCTCTTTATTTAGATCGTATCTTCGGATTCGCCTCCAAAAGGTGGTCATTAATTAGCCCTTCTGTTATATCTCTATTAGCTCGAGTCTGGATGTTCTATGGAAATAGAATCAGTTTTCTGTTTCATTTTCTAGGATTAAGGTATCCTCTAAAATGTATGCTTTTATCAGTTTGTCTCCCCACTGCTGTTGTCATGGTGAAGTTGACGTTGTGGCTACAAGTGTGCGGAAAATATGAAGAGATATCTGGAAGAGAGCGTTCTGTCAAAATTGGCCGATAATTATCGGGACATACAAAAGCAGTCCATAATAAGTGAAGAAAATTATATATATGGGAACTCAATCATCCTTATTTCTTTTCTTTTCTTAATTTTCATTTTATTTCTCTCCCATCCTCCCTCCCTCCCTCCCTTCTCTATCCTCCCTCTTTTGTGTCTGCGTGTTTGAATTTGTGCATGCCTTAACATGACATCAATAGAACACGGACCTGAAATTTGCTTGAACTTTGTAGTTCGATGAAGCATGCTTAGAATAACCTGGGCACTAGTTTATGTAGTTTCAAATTGAAATTTGCACGCCTAAAGTATAAAGTTAAGAAGCATGCATTTTGCAAGTTATTATATGTAGTAATACTACATCTCACATATCACTACATTAAATTTGGCACTTTTATCACTTTTAGATTGTCTTTATTTATTTATTTTTTTTAAAAATCAAAAGTTCATAGATAATGTTACCTTCTCGTAGTAGGATAAGATGGTATGTAGAATTTTTCTATTATCTAGGATGTTCTAATTGTTCATTATGTCTTGTTGGGGGAATGGTTGTTGGCATAATAATCCATTCAAACTCCGAATATATTGTTGGGAGAATTTGTAGTGATAAGAACTTTGAATATATTGCAACTTTCCTTTGGATGCCCAATAGGCAATAGGATTCTATTATGGCTATAGTCCATGACTAAAGATGCCGATATTAAGCAAGTGGTTAAAAAATGCTTGCTTACTGTAAAGATTCACTGAAAGAGAGATTCTCATTTAAGATAATTCAAGTATACACACCGTATAATATTTATATACAAACTCTCCATAACCTCCTGCTATACATATGCTATTCAAAAATCAAAATTAATATCACAACGTAACAAATCAGCTGGCCCGAAATATCAGTAGCAATGTTCTCAAGTTTGACTCGGCACTCTTGTTCCCTTGGCTGCCACTGTGCCGTTAGAATCATTTTAAATTTTATCTCCAATATCTCTTGTTCCCTTGGCTGCCGTTGTGCCGTTATAATTGTTTTGAATTTTATCTCCATTACGCCCCCTAACCAAATGGGCAAGTCTTGAACATGAAGGTTGTCCCGCAAAAGTTGAAAATGAACGGATGACAGTGACTTTGTTAATAAATCTGCGACCTGATCATTAGTGGATAGAAAGGAGACTAAAGCTTTTTAGCTAAAACTTGATCCCGAACATAGTGAAAATCAATTTCAATATGTTTAGTTCTGACATGAAAAACTGGATTAGAGTACAAATGAATAGCTCCAATATTATCGCACCACAATTTTGGACTTGTCACTAAGGGAAGCCACAGATCATGCAAAATTGATTGGATCCAATGTAACTCAACTGCTGCGTTGGAGAGGGATTTATATTCTAATTCAGTTATGCTATAAGCAACAGTTGGTTGTTGTTTGCAGCTCCAACTGATAAGATTAGATCCATGAAAGATGCAGTTTGCCCCAACACTACATATGTCATCTCTGTCACCAGCCCAGTCTACATCAACCCTTGAAGAGAATGATCTGATGTACTTTATAAACAAAGTCCATAGCCCACCTTGAACTTTAGATATCAAATGATTCGTTTGACAGCTTGCCAATGAGTGTCCTTGGGTTGATGTATGAATTTGCTAACATGGTAGACCGCAAAAGCAATATTTGGACAAGTGAAGCTCAAGTAATGTAATGCACCAATCGTGTTTCTATAAAGTCGAGGGTTAGAAAAATCATGACCTTCAAACTTAGATAAATTGCAAGTGGTACTCATAGGGTCAAACATGGCTTCGCTTCATACATTTTAACCAGCTGTAACAGGTTGGCCACATATTTTCCCTACGTCAAAAAAAGACCATGGCCATCAAACAAAGCCTCTACATTGAGAAAATAAGATAGATTTCCTAAATCTTTCCCAAGAAAAACAGCTCCAAGTTGCCGAATAAGCTTACCAATTTCATCAGAAGAGGTCCCAATGATGATTATATCATCGACATATATAAGGATGAAAATAGAGAAGCCATTGTTATGAAGTGTGAATAAAGAGGTATCTGCCTTTGAACCAACAAATCTCATTTGTTGCAATTTTTCGATCAGCCTAAAGAACTAGGCTATGGGAGCCTGTTTAAGGCCGTAAAAGCTCTTCTTTAAGTGGCACACATGATTAGGAAAATTAGGGTGAACATACCCTTGAGGCTGTTGCATATAAACTTCTTCCTGCGGTTGGCCATGTAGAAATACATTTTGGATGTCAATCTGCCGAATACTCCATTGTCATGTAACAGCTAAAGATAATAACAACTGTATAGTCCTTGGCTTAACCACATAACTAAAGGTCTCCACGAAGTCCACACTGGGTTGTTGATGATAGCCTTTCACCACCAGTCGCTCTTTAAAGCGCTCAACATTGCCATCTACATGTCTCTTAATTCGGAACACCCACTTGTTTCCAACAAGATTATTACTAGGTTTGGGTGGGACAAGATCCCAAGTACCATTTTTTACAAGAGCATTGAACTCAATGTCCATGACTTCACGCTAGTGGTGATGTTTAGAGGTCTCAGAGAAACAAGTAGGTTCTGCAAGAGAAGAGACATGATTAGTAAGCAAACACTGAGGTAATGGGTGTCGGGCTATACCAACATAAGGAGCTTTCGGCTTGAGTGATTTTGTCTAAGATTGAGTAAGCATGTGATGTTGTTGGCGTGGCATTTGGTCAACTAATCAGGTTATATCTTGAGAGATATTTGGAATATCATTTGAATTCAGAGGATTAGGTTGGTGAGAAGTTTCAACAACATCATTTGAAATTTGAGTGAGATTCCTTGCTGGTACCTAAGCATCACCCGAGCGTAACAAAGTAGATGGAGGTTGGGTTTGGATACACAGTTCAGATTAGATGAGATGCGATGTTTTGAATAGTAATTGAATAAAATATTGTTATAATATATTTTTTAGTATTATTTTTATTTTGAGATTTGAAAAGGTTGAATTGTTTATTATATTTTTGTATGAGAATTTAAAAAAATTGTAATAATTGAGAAGATATGAGATAAGATGAGATGAGAGTTTTGTATAAGCAAACAGAGCCTGAATATTCAAATGCACCTAATTTTGCGGATTGACTTAGTCACTTGGTAGCTAGTCAGTTGAAAATATGAGTGGACCTGCATAGTTAGTGTGAGTACTCGAGTGACATAAAGAGGGTGGTAACGAAAAAAACAAGTTTTAGAATGGAAATTAATTTTATGTTTGTTATAAGCACGCAAGTTTGGCCAGCAGGCATATCCAAAAATGCGCATGAACAAGTAGTTAGGTTTCTGATTATAAGCCATTTCAAAAGGTGATTTGTTGTTTAGGGCTTTGGAAGTGAGACGATTAATAATATAAGTTGCAGTTAGAAAAGCGTCTTCCAAATTAGGTTGGGGATTTGAGTGAGCCAACAAAGCTAAGCCCATTTCAACAATTTGATGAAGCCAAAGTTCAATTGAACTCATTTGTTCATGCATGTAAGGGCAAGCTAAACAATGTTGAATTCCACAGGTTTTGAAATAATTATTCAAACATCTATACTCACCCCCCCCCCCCCAATTGGTTTGAATGGCCTTAATTTTTTAATCAAAATGCCTTTCAACATATTTTTGAAATTGAATAAAAATAGTTTCAACGTCAGATTTCAGTTTCAAAGGAAACACCCAAATGAATTTAGTAAAGGCATCCAAAAAACAAACATAGTAACGAGATCCATAACTAGAGACAACCGGGCTGGGCCCCTAGACATCCAAATAAATTAACGCAAGAGGTCTTAAAACAAAATGAATTGAAGCAGAAAAAGGTAAATTGTGGGTTTTAGCCATCTCACACTCAGGACAAAAATTTTGTATCTTATTGGAATCAACTACTAAATTATTATTGCCAAGCACATGTCGAACAGTATCATCGGATGCATGACCAAGACGACGATGTCAGTTTGTAGCAGAGACTTAAGCACCAACAAATGCAGATGGAAAACAACGTTGAGGAGATGGAGAGAAGGGCCATCAGACATAGATCCTTTATGTAGGACATTCCCCAAGTAATCCTTAAGCAGGAAAAAAAAAAGAACTATGAAACTCAAAATAAACATGATTATCTTAAGCAAATTTTTGAACAGAGAGCAGATTTTTTGTAATTTAGGGTACGATAAGAATTTTATCAAGAATAAGAGATGAAGACAAATTAGATAAAGAGGCAATTCCAATGTGATTTATTTTCAAACCTGTACCATCACTAATTTGAATTTGATCATTGCCAGAAAAATCATCACTTCGGATATTCAGATTACTCATGTTGTTGGTCAAATGATGTGTCGCACCAATGTTGGGATGCCACTCTTGTTCAATCGCCTGCTGCTAAGTTTGGTTGGAGGCTAAGTTTTCTTGAGGATTTGGGCGAGGTGGTGGGGTCTGGAAATTGGGATCAAAGCGCTTCCAACATCCTGAAGCCATGTGGCCAAGCTTTTCACACAGTTGACACCACACTGTTGTTGTCGCGACCACCTCCACAATTTCCATTGAATTGATTATGCCCCCTACCTTGAGGAGTTGATGAGTTGCACGCCCTAACCCCGTCCTCCTGAAAAGGGTTGCTGTCAGGTGGCAACATTGGCTGATGGGCAATGACGTAATTTGATTATTATGCTGAATGTGAGCCTCACACGTCAGCAACATGGAGTAAATTTCTTTCAGGGTGAGAGAATTATCACGGTGAGACACCATGGAAACAAGAGAGTCGTATTTTGGACCAAGCCTAGCAAGCAAATATGACTTAATATCTTCACACTTCAGTGCTTGACCAGCAATGGCCAATTTGTCCGTGAGACATTTGATCATCATGAAGTAATCAGTTGCAGATTGATTTTCTTTCCGCAGAATTGAGAGTTGAGAGCGAACATGTACTACTTTAGCTCGAGACTGTGATGCAAATGCAGATCTTAGGGCCATCCAGACTTCAATGGAGATGCTGCAATGAGCGACCTGAGCCAGTACCTCATCAGAAAGAGAAGAATTGATGTAGCTAAGGATAAGATTATTCTAGGTTTCCCAAGCATCATAGGACAAGTTGGGGGTTGTAAAGCCATCAGAGGCAATGATGGTTTTAGCAGGTTGCCGAATGGTGCCATCTATATAGCTGAAGACCTTTTGGCCTTTGACGTAGGGTAACATGGTGGCTTTCCACGTTGGGTAGTTCAAACGTGTGAGTTTAGTGAGGTTGATGGAGGAAGATGGGTTGAAGGTGAGAATGTTGGTCTCGAAAATATTTGGAGTTAAGGAATTTGGGGAGGCAGACATCTTGAAGAGGATCAGTTAGACGTGAGTCTTACAAGCAGATGATACCATGTAAAGATTCACTTGAAAAGAGATTTTCATTCAAGATAATTCAAGTGTACACACCGTATAATATTTATATACAAACTCTCCATTACCTCCTGCTATACACATGCTATTCAAAAATAAAAAATAATATCACAACGTAACAAATCTGCTAGCCGGAAATATCAGTAGCAATATTCTTAGGTTTGACTTGGCACTCTTGTTCCCTTGGCTACCGCTGTGCCGTTAGAATCATTTTGAATTTATTTCCAATATCTCTTGTTCCCTTGGCTGCCACTATACCCGTGTGCCGTTATAATCATTTTAGATTTTATCTCCAATACTTATGAGCTGACTAGTGGCTGCCAATTTTGTATGATGCCCAATCAAATACCGCAAGGCTAAGCTACTTATGTTGGTTATGCATTCAAGAAGTATCCAAGAGTCGGAGTGTGTAGCATTAATACATAAAATAAATAAAAAGATATACCTCTTCTCGTGTTTAAATTTTTGGAGTAAGTGATAATTTCACATGGTATTAAAGTAGACGATCTTGAGTTTGAATCTTGATTTGACATTTTATCTCATTTAATTAAATATTTCACATGTTGGACTTACTTATTAAAGAGTCTGACCTACATATAAGAAAGAGTACTAAATATAAAATAAATAATAAAATCTATATATTCCTATCAATTTAACATTTTGGGACAAGCGATGATTTCACAAAGGCACATCGTCACCTTCTCCATCAACCAAAGTTCCATGGGATCTCTTTATAGTCTATGATATATACTTTGCCGTATGTATTTGTCATGCATAACTGCATCGTAGCCAGTTAATTTGTTAATTTGCACCCTGTTTTTTTTATATTTTTATTTAGAGCATTAGTAGTGGGCTCAACAAAGTTTGGCCAAAATTTTGTTAAAGAATTCACTTTTATAAACTTAACTAGCTACTTTTGAATAACATCAAATAACAGACTCTCCAAATATATCACTATTCTTTTAAAATATTGATTTTAACTTTTTCATTTTTTTAATTCTAATTGTAATTTGAATATTTATTCGTTATTAAAAAAGTACACATTAATTTTATAAGGTTGATATTAGATTTTAGAAGAAAAAATTGACATCAACTAATAATAATATTACAAAACTAGAACTTGAAACACTCCAGCAAAATGATGCCACGTCATTGAAATCATGATTGATGGAGATTGGCCTCCTTCTATGATTGAGTTTGGGATTTGAGCACTTCGTGCTTTTGAGACAAAGATGAATTTTCTGGAGTTGTGGGCTCACGCGAAACGAATAGCATGCAAGAGAGGAAATTTTTTATGCTACAATAATATTTGGTCAGCAACTTGGACTCAACAGATTTGACTAGTGAAAATGATCAAAGTTAAAAGTGTTGTAGATTTGTCAAGTCCACTACAGTGAGTTTTTATATAATCTAATTAAACTTTAACCAAAATATAACTTTGTTTAGTCCACTACTAATGCTCTTGCAAAGTTTAATCATTCTCATTTTTAAAGTCTTGAAATCAGTTGATGTGTTTCTAGGTAAATTAGTACTACCCTCGCTATACACAACTTCCCTGTTCTGTTTTTGTTTTTGTGATCATTACTTTCAAATTTTTCCAAAAATGGAACTGGGTTTTGTTGGGACCATTTGGATAATGTATATATGGCCAGAAGTAACCCACTTATGACTTCTAACGTAGTTCTGATCGTAAACATTTAAAGATTAAGAAAAAAATAAATCTATTTATCATTTTTACATACGACACTAAATTTTTTTTTTTTTTTTCCTCTTATAAAATATGTGATATATAGATAATAAGTAAAATAATTCAATTGATTTAAAAAGAATAAAAAAATATAATATATATAAATGATGAGTAACAAAACTCTACTAAGAAACTATTATATCTAGAGGCTTTCACAAACTTTTTTCCCTTCGCCCCTTTGCTCTGTGATATTCTTGATAAAGTTTTTGGGCGATTGACTCGGGTTGACTTGGATTGGCTGGCTGGTTTGGGTTGTAACTACTTGGAAGACACTAACTACATATTGCACCTTGAATACTTACGGTTGCTTTATTGCCATTTTTCAGTGCCAGAGCCGCATTTGGACACCTTCGTTGTTTGCAAAAGCAGGAGGTTTAATTTGGGGCCTTTCCAACTTGACGGCATGGTAATCTCTAATGAGGATTACTATGCATGAGTCTATACATTATATATTAAATTATTTTTTATTTTTTTTAATATATATATTTTTTAATCTTTTTAAAATATTTATATTTTTTTATTCATCATCTATATAATACATATTTAATAAGAGAAATAAATAAAAAAAAATAAAAAAAAATTATGATATATAGTGTGTAATCTTATGTATAAATTCTAATATTCTTGCAATTTTTATGTAGTCCACTGTTTGCTTACCGTACTACATCTACTTTTTTGCAGTGATGAACTCCTGGAGATGAACCCGACGATCTGCGTATAATAGACTACCGGTCATCGGTGTAACTACGTATATATATATATGATATACTTTGATTTCGAATTACTTTGTGGTTAAAACCAATGATATTGTGCGTAAAATTGCTAATTTTATTGGGCAAATTCGTAATTTTATTAAATTAAGGTCTTGTTAAATTAAATAAATTGAAATAAAAATTAAAAATTAAAAATTAAATAAAATAATTTTAAAAAAAATGTAATGATAGAAATTTTTATAAAAATACGAGGCTAAAGAGTAGCACAAATTACTAACAGCAATAAATCACAACGAAAAGTTCAAACAAGTTGCTGAAAAACAACATACGGGAAATATCTAGAAAATAAATTATATTGCCATTATAATATTTCTAATAAATTAATTCACTTCTTCTACGCAACATTCTTAACTCCTGAAGTTCGAATGATAAAACTTAAAAAAAAAATTAATTGTAAGCAATACATATATCTATTTAATATAATTAGTTAAAAAATATATTTTATTAAAAATAATATTAATTTAAATTTAAAATATAAAAACAACATCAATAATATAAGATTGATATACAAATTTATCTCTACATAGCAAAACTCAAAATCTAAACCCACAGTAATGTAGAGGAGAGGACAGAATATAATAAGAGAGTTTTAGAAAGTGGGCAAAAGTTGAGAAAACAAGCTGAAACATTCAACGGCGCTAGGAAGCTTAGCTGGCAGCCTAACCGACAAAATCAATAGCCAATATCTTGAGCAAACCATCGTAGGAAACGCCGTCCTTTTCATTACTACCACCGCCTAACGCAATCATAGCTCTGATATCTGCGTCGCTGGCGGAGAACCCAGCCCACTGCATATAGCTCTTCAGATCTTCGTGGCTCAGCTTCCCGTCTCCATCCTTGTCCATCATCCTAAACACGTCCTCCATAACCCCACCCCCGCGACGACCCCCCGTCGATGACCCTCTCCGATCCCCCAAAACTCGTTCGAACTCGTCGTACTCCACGAACCCGTCTCTGTTCGAGTCCGCCACCGATATCATCGACTTTATAGACTCTTCGTCGGCATCTCCGCTCGAAAACCCCGCATAGAACGTGCGAAGGTCGTCTTGGCTGATCTTTCCGTCGCGGTCGGCGTCGAGCACGTCGAAAGCTGGCCGCAAGTCCGTTCTCAAGCTGGCCTCGACAACGGCGCGTTGGGCCGTACCAGAAGGACACATTATTTGGTCGCGTAGAGTTACCGCACCGCTCGGAACGAGGAGGAATATGAAATACAAATGAGAATGAAGAAGCGGCTATCTGAGAATGAGAAAGTAGTTTAGGCATCGCGTTATATATATAGTGCAGGTTGGTTCACGTTTTTTAATCAAGAAGTTTCAGGGTAAATCCAACGTACACAAACGTGACTTGGGGCCCATGTGTTTGGATGCATAAATGACTTGGGCTACAAGAGTTTCAGAGAAGAGTCATGGCCCACGTGGGATTTTGCATGACTTTTTACGTATGTGCTGACATCATCATGGGTCTTAGCAGTCAGTCCTGGTTTTTTGGGTGAGTGTGGACTGTTTGGTTTAGACCACAAGGTTTGATTTTGTCTCCTTCTTCATAAAGATTCTTAGGATCTCGTAGGGACGCATTCACGAGAACCGGAGAGAAGGGATTTTTTTATAAAGTATATTTTAAAATAAAATTTTGTCAAGTTCTTTCACAATATACATGATACAAATTATTAAAATCATATTTATCTAAAAAATTTAAGTACAGAATCAAAATTTAAATTCAAAACTTTATTTTGATGTCATCTAAAATTATTACTCATTTTTTATTATTTATGTTATATTTTTAATATATATATATTTTTTATAAATGTCTACTTTCTTTAATTTTCGTAGTTTGGAATCGGTGAAATAACTCCGTGAAAAGGAGGGAGGGTCATGATTAGGGCTGCATACAGTCCGGTTCGGTCCGGCGATGGACCCATCAATTGGATCAGACCGGCCGAACATTCAAGGGGATCGGACCGGACCAGTAACTTTCGGTCCGATTCTGTCCGGTCCAATCCATTCAGTCCGACCTCTTTTTTTTTTATAAATAAATTAATAAAAAAATTATTTACAATACTAAATTAAACTAAGTGACTTATTAATGTAGATTATATAACAAACTCAATAAAAAAATATTTTATATGGTCAATGATAATAAATTAGATAAAAATTACATTATTGATGATGTTAATTATTACTTTATTACTAACTTAAAGTATGTTAATACATAATGAGCCATATACAAATTTTAACATTTTGTATATGAAGCAATAATCATGAATAATTTAATTATCCATACATATTATATCCATAATTAAGAAAGATACATAGTTAACATACTATTATAAATAAAAATAAAATATTTAATTATACATACTATTATAAATTTATAAATTATACATATATTATAATTTATACTATAACACTTAATACTTAATAATATTAGTAATACATTAAATAATATATTAATACATTGATACTAAATATATATAGTGATAGACTTATAATGATTAGTTATTATGAATCATGATTAGTATAAATTATAATTATATAATAGTATTAGTATAAAGTATTAGACTATTAGTAATATAGTGTAGGCTATAGGCTATAGCTATATATTGGTAATATAACAACTAATATAACTATTAGTATAACTATATAATAGTATTAGTATAAAGTATTAGACTATTAGTAATATAGTATAGGCTATAGCTATATATTAGTAATATTAGTATAAGTATAATTGTATAAGTATAACTATAGTCTATAGTCTATACTTATAACTATACTAAATCATTATAACTTATACTAATATATAATATAGTTATAACTTATAATAAATCACTATAATATAGTATAACTAAACTAATATAACCATTAGTATAACTATATAAATATATAGTTATATAAATAACTATATAACGTGGATCAGACTGAATTCATTCGGTCCAAAATGACCCGTCCGGTCCGGACCGACCGATGCTCACCCCTAGTCATGATGGACCATGCATGAGAAGCGAGAAATGCAATTATTATAAATAAATTTTATAAAAATGAATTTATAAATTAATATATTTTTATGTGATATATTTAAATATATTTTATAATAAAAATAATTTTACAATCTAATGTATTAAAATATCATATAATGTCAATAATTTCTAGATTTGTTTTTATAAAATATCAAAATATTTCACCACTAACATTTATGTAACATAATAACACCAATATGACATGCATCACATTAATAGTTGAAAAAGACAAAAAGAAGATGTGACTCATGTGTATCATGTCATGTATCACATTAGCTGAACTTATATTTTTCTCTAGATCATTGATTTAATTTCAATGAGTACAAGAAGGATCTATTAATTAATAGAAATAGAAAAGAATATGGATGATCAGTAGAGGAGTATCACTTTCGTAGAAACAACTGCGAAAAGCTAAAGAAATAATTGGCCTAACACAAACCGTGGAATTGTGGTCCATGCCTCGTGAGGGTGAAATTATGGCCACATTCTAGGAATATGCTTAGGCGTTTATGATGTTGACTTGAGTATGTGGTACGTGGTGTGTCTTTGTCCACCTAAACTACCTATGCTATGACTTAATAAATTATGAGGTGATTTTAGATATTCTATAAATAATAATAAAAGAGTAATGATAGAATATTAAATAATAATAAAAAGTATGTATAAATTAATAATAAAATAATAAATAGTAGTAGAGTATTCACTATTCAAACTAGCCCTAAGACGACCATTGAATATAAATAGAGAAATGGTACTATACCATTTCAGTTCTTTCGTTCAATTTTATCCTCTTATTAAAATTAAAAATATAAATATAAAATTGGTATAGAAAATTTAAGATTTCAGCCTTATTCGTTTTGTGTGTTTCGAATGCTATATATGTTGTTTTGAATATATTTTTTTTAATAAGCCACATCGGTATCACATCAATAGGACAAAGGGAACGATATAATTAAGGCGGCATAGTAGCAATACTCATATAAATATAGGGCTAATTGATATTTAAGTTAACAGTTTTGATCGAGTTTGTGTTCAGTAAAAATTAAAAGAAATAAATTATTATTTGACATATTTGGTCAAAAAATAAATAAATGAGATTTATTTATATATATTCATATTAATCTATCAATTGATCTTATTTGTTAATTTGAAAAACAGAACAAATTATAAGAATTTTATTGGATGTAAGTCAAAGTTTGTAAGTTAAACATACCATATCATGATTGATCATTTTGGCTAGTCTCTTTAATAAAGTAAGGATAATTAAGTAAGAACAAAGAGACAAATCTTATAATCTCCCTCAATATGTAGTAGTGCCATTGTATTGATGTATATATATGATTACAAGAAGAGATGTATTGTCATATGCAGCTGTAGCCTAAGAGATATACGTACAAGGAAGTTAATCAAAGGAATATCATGTCAAGGCACAAATCATGGGGCCGTATCTGATGCAGAATCCTGGCGAGCTGTAGTAGCCTTATTACTCTTTTTTCTACAATCGACTTGACTATTAGTTTTTACAAAGGAGAATTAAACCAAGTGGTCATCAACGTATTTTTGGGGTTGTGGCAAGTTGACTTCGAATGACTTTTCCATTCCTGCAATTATATAAATATATATATATATATATATATTGATGCCAAAGGCATCTTGTTCTCGGAAACAACGTGGATGATGATTTTTTTAGTTGGCTAACGAATATAGAATCCTACACATACACACTAATTGGAGCATCATATATAATAATTTGAGGGCCACTCTTTATGTATAAGACATATTTGCAACTACGACATTCATCATACTTCCTTCAGCATATTATAGTTATGTATGTATTATGGATCTCATGCATCTCATGTTACATAAGATATCTATGCTTTCATAAGATCAAATATAAGATAAGCTCAAAATAGTTAAAGCTCAACTGGCAGCCTAGCCGACAAAATCAATGGCCAATATCTTGAGCAAACCATCGTAGGAAACGCCGTCCTTTTCATTACTACCACCGCCTAACGCAATCATAGCTCTGATATCTGCGTCGCTGGCGGAGAACCCAGCCCACTGCATATAGCTCTTCAGATCTTCGTGGCTCAGCTTCCCGTCCCCATCCTTGTCCATCATCCTAAACACGTCCTCCATAACCCCACCCCCGCGACGACCCCCCGTCGATGATCCTTTCCGATCCCCCAAAAAGCGTTCGAACTCGTCGTACTCCACGAACCCGTCTCTGTTCGAGTCCGCCACCGATATCATCGACTTTATAGCCTCTTCGTCGGCATCTCCGCTCGAAAACCCCGCATAGAACATGCGAAGGTCGTCTCGGCTGATCTTTCCGTCGCAGTCGGCGTCAAGCACGTCGAAAGCTGGCCGCAAGTCCGTGCTCAAGCTGGACTCGACAACGGCGCGTTGGGCCGTACCAGAAGGACACATTACTTGGTCGCGTAGAATTACCGCACCGCTCGGAACGAGGAGGAATGTGAAATGCAAATGAGAATGGAGAAGCGGCTTCTGGGAATGAGACAGTAAGAGGTTTAGGCATCGCGTTATATATATATATATATATATAGTATAGGTTGGTTCACGTTTCTTAATCAAGCAGTTTCGGGGTAAATCCAACGTACACAAACCAAACAAGTCAACAAAAAAAAAATTGGAGAAAAAACGAAAAAAGAGTTGAGGGTGGGGGGCCCATGTGTTTGGAATCATAAATACTTGGGCTACAAGAGTTTAGGCGAACAGAGTTATGGCCCACGTGGGATTTTGCATGACTTTTTACGTATGTACTGACATCATCATGGGTCTCAGCAGTCAGTCCTGGTTTTTTGTGTGCGTGTGGACTGTTTGGTTTAGACCACAAGGTTTGATTTGTTTCCTTCCTCTTAAAGATTCTTCGGATCTCGTAGGGACGCATTCCCGAGAACCGGAGAAAAGGAATTTTTTCTTTTTAAAGAAAAATGTATTTTAAAATAAAATTTTGTCAAATTCTTTCACAATATACATGATACAAATTATTAAAATCATCATTTATCTTAAAAATTTAACTTAAAAATTTAAGTATAAAGTCATAATATAAATTAAAAATTTATTATGATGTCATGTAAAATTATTGTTCATTATAAAAATTTAAATTAATGAAAAAATATAGATTTAATTATTTATATTAGATTTTTAATATATATTTTTTATAAATGTCTACTTCCTTAAAGTGTCATGTGTATAATCGGGTTATAATGGTTCTTCGTTTCTTTATTCATTTGTTAAGCTTTAGACATTACTTTGAGTTAATCACGAGGTTAATAGCTTTTACTCGTTAAAAAAGAAAATACAGGAGTTTGATTTTCAGTTAAAACAGATAGTTTTAAAAAAAAAAAAAACACAATTTTACTCAGAAGTTTTATAAGATTATTATAAATATCCCTCAGCTCGTTACCGACACACCTACCATCTTCAAGTACCTCTTGATCAGCTGTGTGACCGACCAATTTGTTTGGGCCTTGCTGTCTCAGTTTATTTGTTTTTTCTTCTTTAATTTTCGTATGGTTTGGAATCGGTAAAATAACTCCGTGGAAGGGAGGGAGGGTCATGATGGACCATGCACGAGAAGCAATGCAATTATTATAAATAAATTTTATAAAAATAAATTAATACAGTTTTATGTGATATATTTAAATATATTTTATAATAAAAATAATTTTATAATCTAATTTATCGATAATTTATAAATTTATTTTTATAAAATATCAAAATATTTCACCACTAATATTTCACCAAAGAAAAAGAGAGCAGATGTGACTGTGTATCATGTCATGTATCACATTAGCTGAACTTATACGGATGTGTAGTAGAGGCGTATCGCTTTCGTAGAAACAACTGCAAAAAGCTAAAGAAATAATTGGCATAACACAAATCGTGGAATTGTGGTCCACGAGTCATGAGGGTGAAATTATGAGCCACATTCCAGGAATATGCTTAGGCGTTTATGATGTTGACTTGAGTGGTGTGGTACGTGGTGTGTCTTTAACCTAACAAATTAAGACGACCACATTAATATGACAAAGTGAACGAATATTATTAAGGCGTTATAGTAACAATACTCATATAAATACAAGGTTAATTGATATTTAAGTTAACAGTTTTGATCGAGTTTGTGCTCAGTAAAAATTAAAAAAAATAAAAAATTATTTGACCTATTTCGTCAAAAAATAAATAGATGAGATTTATTTATATATATTCATCTTAATCTATCAATTGATCTTATTTGTTAATTTGAAAAACAGAACAAATTTTAAGAATTTTATTGGATGTAAGTCAAAGTTTGTAAGTTGAACATACCATATCATGATTGATCATTTTGGCTAGTCTCTTTAATAAAGTAAGGACAAAGAGACAAATCTTATAATCTCCCTCAATATGTAGTAGTGTCATTGTATTGATGTATATATATGATTACAAGAAGAGATGTATTGTCATATACAGCCGTAGCCTAAGAGATATACGTACAAGGAAGTTAATCAAAGGAATACGTCAAGGCACAAATCGTGGGGCCATATCTGATGCAGAATCCTTGTGAGCTGTAGTAGCCTTATTACTCTTTTTTCTACACTCGACTTGACTTTTAGTTTTTACAAAGGAGAATTAAACTAAGTGCTCAAAAAAAAAAAAAAAAAACTAAGTGGTCACAGCATGCATGCAATGAAGTCATCAACGTATTTTTGGGGTTGTGGCAAGTTGACTTCGAATGACATTTCCATTCCTGCAACCATATAAATAAATAAATATATATATATTTATTGATGCCAAAGGCATCTTGTTCTCGGAAACAACATGGATGATGATTTTTTTAGTTGGCTAACGAATATAGAATCCTACAGAACACACACACACACACTAATTGGAGCATCATATATAATAATTTGAGGGCCACTACTACTTATCATGCATTTCATGATATTTGCAAGTACAACATTCATCGTGTTTCATTTAGCATGTTATACTTATGCATGTATTATGCATCTCATGTTACATAACTAGACACATAAACTTTCATAAAATTAAATGTCAAATAAGCTCAAAATAATTAATCATATAATCATTTAAATGCAAGGCCAGCTTTTCCAGTAGGTGAGTTAGGCATTGCCTAAGGCCCATAATGGAATAAGCCTCCCCCCCAAAAAAAAAAAAATATAAAGTAGAATTTTTAAAATATATATATATATATACCCAATAAAAAACTTTAATTAACTCAATGAGAATGAGAATATAAATAATATCAAATATATCATTATTAGTTTTTAAAAGTATCACATATAATAATTATTTTACCTATTCTCCTTCTAAGAATACACTTCTCTTTTGTTATTATTAGTTTCATATATAATTAATGTAAAAATTATAAATAACAAAATTTAATTTTTCAGTGCTCATAAAAGGTTTTTGTATAATCCTTTGAAGAGGCAATGGCTCACTTTTTTTCAAATGTATAAGTTGTTTATAGAACTTTATTGACAATAATGATTATAATTGTGTCTAAGAGTCTAAAGTACTTGTAAAACTAGGTTTGATAAAATTCTCTCTAAATCAAAATTTTTCTAATAAAGATTAAGTCAATTATTAATTGAAAATGTGTTATAAAATCTTAATCAATAATTTTACTTTACAAAACGATTGGAATTATTTTTAAATAAAAATATAATATAAAAATAAAAATAATTTTATTTAATTTTACTTTAATTAAAAAAAATAATCTCACTCAAAATTTTAGCCTTAGGCCCCGGAATGTATTGAGCCGGCCCTGTTCAAATGCATAGTACCAATGCAAATTTATGAGTGAACGTGTAAGCCACATACATAAGCGTGGTCTACCATAAGATACTAGAATACTTTTAGCGGCTTTCTTTGCGACCCCGAGATGTAGAGTCGGTGCACAACCTTAAACACATGGTTAAGTGTATGGCCCAATATGATAAGTAAGATGAGTCAGATAATCCAAGATAAATTATGCATGACATATGCATATGTATGAATGATCATGATTTTAAGTTCTCAGCATGAAATTTTTTATGAAAAATCTTATGTTAAGTATATTTTCATTATGATGAGTTTTTTACTGAGTCATCGACTCATTTTAATTTTAATTTTTTTTTAATTTTTTATGTTTTTAAACCACCCTATGTCAAAATAGAACTTAGTCCAGGAAGACGTGACAGGGGCCTAAATCATGTATAGAAATTTTAAGTTATGATTTTTATGGTACAGATTTTGATATATTTTAATAAATACTTACGTGCACTCTCATTCATGATCTCAATATTTTTATTAAAGAATGATTTTATTTATTATATGGAATATTTGTATTTGACGTTTCTTTAAGAAGAAAATTTTTAAATCACAGTCAGTAATAGCACTTTAGCTCGCGAAAATTTTTAAGAGTGACTTTATTATTAACCGTGTGGAGCAAAGTGTTACACCATGTCTGCCTACCACACAAAAGATCAGTCAATTTCTCTAACATTATATATATGTAATAAAAAAAGCAGATGATCTATTGAATATTATCTAAGATTTAAAAGAAAATGAGAGATAGTTCAGTCCCTTACAATCATTATAAGATTGAATTTTGGTAGTGAGATGATCTCAGATATTCTGTGAATATTAGTAAAAAAATAATAATAGAATATTGAATAGTATTACTCAATAATAGTAAAAAGTAAGTAAAAAGTAATAATAAAATAATAAATAGTAGTGTAATATTCTGACCTAAACTAGCCCTAAGACTGTCATAATTAACAAAATGTTAAGGAAGAAAAAAAAAAAAACAAAACAAAAGGGGAACTCAAAACTACCCTGATTCTCAAATTTATTGTAACTTGTAGGTTTTCAATTTCGAATAGGTTGATAATTTTGTAGATCTATCCAGGAACTTCATAGAAAACTCAGCACGTATTCCAACAATCATGTTCGGGCGCCTTTAAATGGTGGTATTTAATAAATCAACCAAGCAAGAATTATGGAAAATGTGGACACATAGGCCTGAGGGGATGGTGTACTTGTACAGGAGGAGGAACCTCTACCCATCATTCGGATCCACTACTGCCGATTCTTGTCATCTCAAAAATTTCTTTAATGTCCTTTTTTTTTTTTT
>QEOT01002465.1:0-23199 GCA_003123785.1 Pterocarya stenoptera | reverse complement strand
AGTTTTAATAATCTACTATTAAAATAAATTATTACCCTTTCCTCCATGAGCCTAACAAAAGACTTTCTTCCAGCTGTGTGAGTCATCCACCGATTCCCCCTATTATTTGTGTTCTTCTTTGACAGATTCTACAATTCAATTCAGTTGGTGGTTGATCAGCCAATTTACTAATAAAAGAACATATAACAAAATATGCAACCCATCAAATTTCAATCTAATTAAATTTGGAAATGGACTCCTAAAAATAATTGTACTTATTTGTTACCTTGAATTCCTCACTTGCCCATCTCTCACATAAGCACTCCCATACACTTTTCTCTACCATAGTTGTCCCACCAGAAATAGCCTCCTCATGTGTTGCATACTTTTTGTACGTGCAATGTAGTAGGTAGTGGAAATCATTATATTTTTGAGCAAGTGCCATTGTCACCGTCTCTTGATGGTTGCTTTTAGTCCAATCCAATTTAAAATCAACCTAAGAAAACAAGTTTATACAACTTATTAATTGGGAAATGAATGTGCACTTAACTAAAAAAAGAATACTATAACTATAAAATTTACTCGGACACAATCTATTAGCTCATCCTTCTCTTTCTTATCCACACGAGTCCAGCTTGCATGTGTCATATTTGCGTATAATCTAACAATATGTGTCACTCGTGCTGTGAAGAGTGCTGCATGTTCACAGGATACTCCTCGTTGGCCATCCTTAATATCCAAATGTATTTTCCCATATTTATGAATTTTGTCAAATTCTGTGCACCTTGCTGGTCCCCGACCACGTTTCTTTGTAAGAGGAGCTATAGAACAAGGCCAAAATTTAATCGTAAGTAGTACATAAAGTCTTTACGATGTACTACATTACTATCAACAATACTGGCTACAGAAACTTTAAACATCTAGTAAAGATATGTTACCTGCAGTATCCATATTCATACTAGCCTCATTGATGGGGATTGGCAACCCCTCTTGTTCAACACTCGGTGCTTGCGTTTCCTCATCTGAAAATGATGGAATCTCGTCCCTGGGTGTGCGTACTTCAGTCTGTTTTTCTAATTGGCCTCTACCAGAACCTGATGCTATATGGCTAGCACGCCCACCACGAAGACCCTTCCTTCCTCTCATTCCATGAACCATTTCTTAACAGCAGGGGTTTAATTTCTCTTTTCAGACAAAAATATTGTTTAAGATTATGCTTATATGTCAAACAAAGACATTAACAATAAATAGACAAGGGCCAAAAACATTTCATGAGCTCTAACATAGTGTAATAAAGTGATACTATTTGTAAGTAAGTCTTAACAAGTCATTGAATACAGCTTTACTTTCTGTGTAGCTAACCTCTTATATATAAGGGACTACATATCAAAGATATATGCTTAAACTATCTAATTAAGCACCTTTGATCCCTTTCAAGTTCCAAAAAGCTTATACCATGCTTTATCACTTCTAAACCATTTCGTTGTGTTCACAAATTTCGCCACTTTCACATTGTAACACCAAAGTTTGACGTCAATAAATACAATCGAAGATGCATTGTCGATTAGCCTTCCCTTCGCCCTCAAGTCACTAAACTTCCATCCAACTGTTTTTCCAACAATGCTTCTTTAGACCACATTAGTAATGGTCATAAAAAAACATGCTAGAGTAGCAAACATTATAATCTCAATCTTATGACATATTCAAAGCTCAAGAATGGCACTCAAAAGTAAGACCAGGAATCACACAGTGAAGAAACAGGGAACCATTTGCTCACCTTCACATTTGGTCGAATAAGCACATGTAGTATAAAATATATATTACAGCAATCTCTTTCTCAAAGAGATTATGTTCATATCAAACACCGTATAAATCTTAGTCCAAACGCAATTTCTATGTCTAACCAAAGTCACTATTTGCTTACCTCCAGAGCTCCAAAGAGGGTCTCGTATCTAGCTAACTACTAGATGTATGGATTGTGAGGGTGTCCGTTCACAGTCCTCTTAAATATGATGGACCTCATCTTACCTCTTACTAAAGCAACATATCTTTTGTGTCATACAACTTATTCCTTTTTAGACAAGTATCGAGTGACAAAATATCTCATCTCTACTCGCTACCTCTTTATAGTATCAAAGGCAATCGCTCGTATGAGTAAGCCAATCTAATTTCAGTGTGTTGATATACCTTGTGTGTATACAAGTCATGTTTTATGATAAAGACAAATTTACAAAAATCATCTTTCATTAATATCTCAAAGAAAAGTATACATTACTTATTCACTTTAAAAAGTTATAATTACAATCTAAGTAGCTCTAAACTCCTAACATGAGCCAAGAAAGTGCCTTTTTTATGGGCTTGTCAGGGAATCAAGAACCATGCGACTCATAGAAAGATATTTCAGGACTACTTCCTTATGTGCCACCATGTCTTTGATGTAGTGGTATCCATCAATGTGTTTGGTTCTTACATAATACTTTTAGTCTTTAGCATATGCGAGAGCAACCAGGCTCTCTCAAAAAGTCATCATTGGACCAGAAGTATTTGCGTTGATGTCTAGGTGCTGAAGGAACTTCCTCAACCAAATAGCCTCCTGAACTGCTGGTAAACATGCTATGTACTCCACCTTGTTAGAAATGAAAAGAGAAAAAAGTAAACAAAAAGGGAATCAATCACACAAGACACAAGGTTTATGTGATTTAGCAACGTGCGTATGTCCACGAAGCTACAGAGGATTTTATTTCAAATCAAAAATAGATATTCAATGTGGCAGTACAATGGCCATACAAGAATAGTATCTAAAAAGTAAACCCTAATTAGCAAATCGGGTCAAATAAACTGCAATATGCCTACGCTCCATATGTATAGTAAACTCTATCGGTCCAAGCCTGCGCTCCATGGCCCAACCCTCATTGAAAATTCATTAAAAAAAATCACAATGAGTGCTCGTCGGGTCAGGTCATCAAACCGAGTCACACACAAATAAACTAGGCTCTGCACAAATAAACCCAACATGTCCCTGGTGGACAAGACTATACAAGTTTGTTTCTTACTACTTTATGTAATGGTGTCATTGTTCTGTAAACAACATACCCATTCATTGATTTGCGCTCCTCTAGGTCACT
The DNA here is from genome assembly GCA_003123785.1 of Pterocarya stenoptera. Taxonomy (NCBI): domain Eukaryota; kingdom Viridiplantae; phylum Streptophyta; class Magnoliopsida; order Fagales; family Juglandaceae; genus Pterocarya; species Pterocarya stenoptera. The sequence goes on along the minus strand of QEOT01002465.1, from coordinate 20,095 downwards.
GACCCAGTCACCATCATTATAACCTTTCAACTCCAAATCTTAACCTTGATAGCACGATACATAGTTTACAGCCCCTTTGAGATATATCAAAATCAACTTGACTACTTTCTAATGAGCTAGTCTAGGATCAGATTGGAATCTATTACCCAAGATGTATTATGCTTCACCCATGTCCTTTATCTCAAAGTTGAGAGATAATCACTCCTTAGTGGCAACAATCATCTCTTGTCATTTCTAGCCAATAGAATGTCATCAACGTACAATGACAATAGAAAAGAAACTCTTCTTAGACTGTTTTACATAAAAACAGTGGTCTTTTATGATCATCGTAAACTCATTCAAAAGAATGTGTCGATAGAATCTGAGATACCATTGTCTATATGATCACTTTAGGCCATATATAGATCGCTTGAGTTTGCACACTTTGTGCTCTTAACCTTTAACCACAAAGCCCGTGGGTTGATTCATTCTCTCGTCTAGTTCTCCATTAAGAAAGGTCATCTTAATGTCTATTTGATAGAGTTCCAAATTCATATATGCTTCTATGGCTAAAATAAGGTGAATTGAGACAAACCATACTACTGAAGAAAAAGTTTCCTTATAGTCTACACCCTATTGTTGAGTATATCATTTCACCACGAGACAAGCTTTGTACTACTTTGCATTTGACTTTTAAATCCCATTTGTTTCCAATAGCCTTTGACCCTAGCAGTAGGTCTATCAAATCTCAAATCTAGTTGGTCCTCATAGACTCTATTTCATCATTTAGTACTTTCATCCACTTATCTCTAATAGAAGATGAGCGAGCCTCTTGAATACTCCTAGGCTTATCGTATATGCATATCTTACAGAGCCACCCTGAAGGTTTACCCTTCAATTTCAAATCTACAACGGCAAATATTTGCGCATGAGCTTTTACATGGTTGAGACTATTATGGATGACCCACAAGTGGTGTGCTACCACTCGAAGCCAAGTCTACCATTTTTCCTATGAGCTTGAGAAATTTCCTCATTTACAACTAGGATACTTGAAGTAGCTTCCTCTTGATCCACAACCTCTTGGAGTTCCAAACTCCTATCAACCTTACCTCTACTGAAAAATTCATCTTCGATGAAATTCACATCTCGTGACTCCATTTCAGACACATATTATCAAGTTGTTCATCAATCAATACATATCCCTTAGAGTGATCAGGGTACCTTATAAAGATACACTTCTTTTCTCTAGGGTCGAACCTTCTATATTTATGAGAAGAATCACATACAAAACCCACTAAACCCCACTTCACAAGTTACTTAAGTTGAGTTTCTCGTCGGTCCAATATTCATATAGAGTGGAAGGTATTGATTTTGAAGAGCACTTGGTTAAGGATGTTGGTTGCAGTCAAAAGTGCATCCCTCAATATGATATTGGTAGGTTCACTTGATTCATCATCAATCTAAGCATCTTAAGCGGTGTCTAATTTCTCCTTTCTATCATGCCATTTTGATGTGGCGTATTCAACATCATCAACTGCCTTTTGTTTCATCTTTCATCATAGAGCCTTTTAAAGTGCTCAGATAGATATTCACATTCACGACCAGTTCTCATACCATTCACACTCTTGTCTAATTGATTCACAACCAAGCTTACGTATTGTCTAAAGAAGTCCAATGCATCAGACTTGTGGGATATCAAATAGACAAGAACATATCATGAAACATTATCTATAAAAATGATGAAATAGATAGACTCGTGTCTTGCTCTCAACAGAATTTAGATTAATTCTAGCAGTTAGTTTCAACAAATAATCGAAGCAAAGAAGACACTAGATTTGCTCAAAACACAAAGAAAACAATTTTGTTTTCAATTAAAAATTATAAAAACTCAAGAATAATATCCATTAATAGTGAAATTTAGAATTATTTTTTGAAACCCACAAGCTGGACTTAAATAGCTGCAAAATTCAGAATTATGAAGATTTTTTCAAAAATGAAAAAATCTAAATTATTGTATGAAAAATAAATATATAAATAAACAAGAATCCTACAAAACTTTTAGCAAAAATTGAAATCAAAATCACTTCCAAATTTTGAAATCAAATATTTACTAACAAGGCAAAAATGAGCGTAAATATATTATTTGAGCAAAAATAACTAATATTGCCCTAGTCCAAGGAAGATATTAAGATAGTACAAATTCATCTTCTTAAGATAGTAATTCAACGCAATCAACATAAAATCTAGATTCTAGACCTAGATATTCCATATCAATTTGAGTTTGCACCACTTTACACTTTTGTGTAATTGATTCTCAACCAAGCTTACATATTGTCTAAAGCAGTCTAGTGCTTCAGACTTATGGAAGATCAAATAGGCAAGACCATATCATGAAAAATCATCTATAAATGTGATGAAATAGATAGCCTCGTGTCTTGCCCTCACACTCCTTGGGCCACAAATATTTGATAGATTGAGTGCAATAGAAAAGATGCCCTTATTGTTTTTCCAAATAGTTTTCTCTATGTTTTTCTCATCAAACAATGTTCATATGTGAGCAATGTAACTTTAGTTACATTGCCTATAAGGATCTTCCCTAACTAGCCTAGTCATCCTTTCTTGCCCAATATGGCTAAACCTAGCATTTTATTTATATGAATCTAACTTATTAGATGTAATAAGAAAAGCAGTAGATTCATTTACATATGAGTAATCCAAATACATTATCATAAAATTGTCTCAAAGAAAATCATAACCATAAAATTATTTCTCAAATATATAGAAACATCATTATTTTCAAATAAAATATGGAAACCAAGTCCAACTAAAGTAACTATGGAAAGTATATTTCATCGGATTTCTGGAGCGTATACAATATTGTGGAGTCAAAGAATGCGACCGCCTTGCAAATCTAGTTTGTAGATACCAACTCCTAGTACCTCCACACTAGCCTCATTCTCCACCGTGATATCACAACTCCCAACTAGAATCTAAAGATACTTCATAATTACAACTCTATCTCGTATTATGTGTTGCATCACTCCTAAATCAATATAGTTCACATAAGATAAGAGTGAGCAACCACACATGGTTTGTTACATAAACAGAAAGAGAATAGTCAGGTTGTACATTCTTCAGCTTGGTACAGTCACAAGCAAAATGATCTTTCTTTCCACAATTGAAACAGCATAGCTTGGACTTGTTCTTCCTACGCTTGCTTTTATGCCGCGCTTAAAGATTGGTTTTGGTTGGTGGTTTTTGGGTTGGTTTTGGTTTTTTCACTGTGGATGGGCAGTCAGCGAATGGTTGTGGGGACTAATCCCCCCTGGCAGCATCCAAACAGGAGGACCCTCCCACTTGGGGTGGGGGTGGCATCCACCAATCCGAGGGGTGCATGTAGCACCCCTACTTGTAGGAGTCAAACCTCATAGTTAACCTGCCAACCTCATGGCAAAAGTTACCCCAAACTTCACCTTTAGTGCATGCCACATATAATGAATAGTGTTTAACTCCTCGAACTCACTGATAAGATCGTTGTGCATGCTGCTTCATATAGTAAACTACGTAGATTGATCCTTCTTAAGCCAATTCCTAAAGGCCTCGCGATCCTTTTGTTTTGTTCTGAGTCTCCTTTCTTAGGCTCAATCAAGTAGTGAGTTAAGGTCTCCAAGACCATTTGCTCTTGCAATGCCAAGTGTCATAATTCTCCCTATCCAGCTTATCCCCTTTACTCCAATCGATAACAATACTTTTGGATGCTATTTAACTAAGAAAATGGTACAAATAAGATATTACACATACATCTTAAGAATATATCATGTCAATCTAAGTTAAAGGTAAAAAATCATTAAAATATGTCTCAAGATCGAAAATTTGCTAGGCTTCCCAATCATCTATTGTGCCACAATGTATAATTATTAACTTTTAACTTAACTTTGGCACAAATTTAAATTGTTTGGGAGATAAAACCCAACTTAATCTCAATCACACTCTTAATCTCAATCACATGACACAAAAGCAAGCAGCACCTACTACGAGTGACACCAAGTGCACAACACCTCTTGGTGCTTGCTGTCATGGCGTGTGTTGTGCGGAGTTCCTCAAAGTTCCTTAATGTTATATGGGTCAATCTCAGTTTTTGTAAAAATATTATTAATAGAGGAACTCTCATTCATGGAAGTTCAAGAAAAAATGAAAAACACAAACAAACCAAAAAAAGAAAAGAAAAAGAAAACAAGGCATATGCATGAACATGGTAAACTACATAGGCAATATATTTATTTTCACTCAGACCAAGAAAAAAATGGGGCATATATTTCACTCATCAATAAACAGACACTAAATGAAAAATAGCAAAGACATTAACGTGTGCAAATATAAGCAGAAAAAAAAAATTTAGGCATGCTTATATCATGAACAAAAACAGAGGCGTAATTTCACTGGGAACAACATATGCCCTTTGATACCAATATTAGGTCTCATGAAAAATATTCACAACAAAAGAAAAAAATACCTCAAGCTCGATTTTTGTAGTTGTTCCACAAGTGAATCTAATTTAATAGAGTTTACCTATAATAATAGTTTCTAGGCCACCATTCAGATGGCACCCTATGAAGCTTTATAGACTTTGTGATGTCTTAGATTAATTATACTAAACCAGTTGATGGAGAAGCTCCTGCCATTAATAGAGTTTGCCTACAATAATAGTTTCCAGACCACCATTCAGATGGCACCCTATGAAGTTTTATCGAAAGAAAATATAGATCTCCCTTATACTAGGATGAAGTAGGAGAAGGCAAGATTTATGGTGCAGAAATTCTTCAAGAGATGAAGGACCAAATCTATCAAATAAGGGAAAGGATGAAGGCTGCCCAAGATAGGCAGGAGAGCTATTAAAAACATTGAAGAAGGACACTCGAGTTCGAAGTTGGCCACAATTGGATTTACCTCAAAGTATCACCTATGAAAGGAGTCTTTTGGTTTGGAAAGAAGGGGAAGCTAAGTCCAAGATATGTGGGACCATATGAAATACTGGAAAAAATAGGGGCAGTCGCTTATAGACTGGATCTTCCGACTGAATTCCAAGGAATCCACAATTTTTTCCATGTACCTTCTCTCAAAAAGAGTTTTGAAAAGCATATTCCAACCGTTGTAGACACGAAGGATATTTCGCTCCAACCTGACTTGACCTATGAAGAAGTTCCTATTTAGATCACAGATTGGAAGGATAAGGAACTACATAATCGAAAAATTCCTTTTATTAAGGTTTTGTGGCGGAATCATGATGTTAAGGAAGCCACATGGGAAAAAGAAGCTGAAATGAGAAGCAAATACGCCTATTTGTTTGGTTTGAGAATTGTTTGACATCGCATCATGGCATTCGCATCCATTGTCATTTCACCCGTATGATCCGCATCCTTTCTCGTCATTTTCAGTTGCACCATGGCCGGTAATGATAGGATCATCCGTCAGACGTATATGACCCGCAATTGACTTTGGAGACTGAGAGAGGAGCAACAACGAAGACGACTAGACCGAATGGCCGACGCATTCTAGACCCAGCAAGAAAGGCTAGAGTACCATAGGACTCATGTCCTCAGCCATGATGGGAAAGGTAGCATCCATCTGAGGAGAGCACATCCTCAAAAGGAGTGGCAGCCTTATGACCCCGTCCGCTGGATGGGAGAGACTAAGGCCAGATGGCTTAGACACCATATGAGATCGACCCTCTCAGTTGCACCAAATCAGCCTAAGTCGAGCCAGGCAACAAAGCAGTGTCAGTTTGAGCAGGAGCCTCTCATTCCTAACTGCACTCCCCTTGACACATCTGATACTTCTGACTCTTCCCTGAGTCGCGTACGTTTTCACGAGGAGGGAAACCCCTGGCTTGAGAGTGAGGAATATAGGCAATGGAGACACCATGTGGAGAGAGTTAATACTTTCTAGTGTGATACTCAGAATTTTAGTGTATTTTAATTGAATGATTATTTTAATTAATTTAAATATTAGTTCTCTTGTTTTAAATTTATCAGATTTCTCGTTGGTTTATTTTTATGATTTTTAAGTTGTGAAATTTATTTTGATATGCTTTCTTAATATTAATTATTTCTTTGCATTTAAATTGCTCTTTAATTTAAATTAATTTGTTTGTAGGCTTTAAAATAATTATTGTTAGATTTTTATTATTATTTTATTTTAACTAATCACTGCGTTTAAATTATTTTATTTATTATTGTTTTGAAATTCTTTTCGTTGGATCAATTTTGTGACCCAAGTTGTGATGACTGGACCTCATTCATTTCCCTCACTTTTTCTTTTTCCCTCTTTTCTTTTCCTTCTTCTCTTTCTTTTTCTCCTTATTTTCCCCTGCTTTTTCCTCCTCCTGCGCATGCCACACCCGTCACATCTCTCCCCCGTCCGTTTGCTTCCTCAGCCCCAAGCACCATCATGCGCCACCCATTGCCAACATCACCCCTCCCATTCTCTTCCCCTCCGACTAGTGATCATCCCCTTCCATTTTCAGCTCTTTTCTAGTCGTCGTTAGCCCCTGCGCACGGCTTCAAACCGCGGCCTTCTTTACATTCCAGCACTGCCGTCGTGCCACCGTTGGCCACCATATTTTCACCACATCACCGGCGGCCTCTCAGCTACCTAACTCACCCATCCTCAACCCGATCCACCACCAGTGAAGAACATCCATCTCCATTTCTGATTTGGATGTTTTAGCCTCCAACCTACACCCACGGACAACTACCACCACCATTAGTTTCATCAACACCCTTAAGCCATTCCCTAGTAATCTCAAATCTTAGTTTGTCCCCATTTGAAATTGAATTTTTGAGACTCACGGCCATAGTCCAAAATACAATATTTTGTTGCTGTGCTACCACTTCTAGCATCTCCGTGATCCTTCGAAAAGTATATTATAGTGCTATAAGTATTTTTTTCAAAGAACTTTTGACATTTAAATGTATTTTTGCACTAACTCATATTTACTGTGAACTGGTTGGTTGTACCAGACTAAGTCCAAAGAGCAAGGAGATCGGTTGGATTGGAGGATGGAGTTGTTGTATGATTGGATTATGCGGAATTTTGTTGGCTGTTGAATATTTGTGCCGTATCTTGTACATTGCATAATTGTACGCAAGTTCATGTTTGTAAATGAAAACTAAGTTTTCGCGTAATTGCATACATGTTCATGTGTATATTTGAAAACTGAGTTTTCATATGAAAGATGATTTTGAGTATGTTTGAAATGATTGGAGTGATCAGTTTGAGAGAGAGGGAAAGAGATTGTAGGGATAGTGGTAAGCAATAATGGTGATATAGTTTCACTTGTGATTCCCGTTTACGATGCATGCGGTAGGGGTGATGGTAAGTAGGGATGGTGATATAGTCTCGCCTGTAATTCCCACCTACAGTGCTCTGATAGGTAACCCTTGTGTGGAAAATAACTGTATGAATGGTGGTAAACGGGGATGGTGGTATAGTCCCGCTTGTGATTCCCCCGCCTACAGTGCACGCGATAAGGATGATGGTATAGGCCCGCCTGTGATTCCCGCCTACGGTGCATGCGGTAGGGATGGTGGTAGAGTCCTGCCTTTGATTCTAGCCTACAATGTCCAATAAATGGTTGGTTTGTGTTTGGGCCATTTTCTGAAAAAATGGCGTGTGTTGGATAAAAGAATTTTGTATGAATCATTTTCTAGAAAAATGATAGATTATTGTTTTGAGCCATTTTCAAAAAAATGGTGGCAAATGTTTTAATGGAATATTTTAGGCCAAAATGGAATTTTGGCGTGTGTTGAAAAATATTTATTTTTGAGAAAAATGATGTTTTGAGTCTAATGCATATTTCATCTATGCATGCATAATTGTTGATTGCATTAATGCATTTTTATCTCGTGAATTGTTTGGATTATTACTTACATGTGGTACCGTTTTATGGTATTGCAGATTTTGATACAGATGAGGATGAAGAGCCTAAGGATTCGGCTCTACCGGAGAAGTGATTTGGGATCACTTGCTCGTGCATTGGGACTTGTCTCCCACTTTTTGGCTATGTATTTGGCTTGTATTATATTTACATTGGATAATTGTATAACTTTCTAAAGGCATTTTATTTTAAAAATCTGTATTTAAATTTCTGGTACTTAGTTGGCTAACTTTTAATTAACCGCTGCGATTTTTGTTGTGCATTTTCTGCATGTTACACACACTTGAGTATTTATCATTGGGATGCGTGACTTGTGTTATCGTCATCCCAACGTGACGATTCTTGCATTTCCGTACGTGGGTGTCAAGGCTTCACACTACAACTTAGATGAGGATGAACTATTACTACACCCAAGACAAAGTATTGGAGAATGGCGATGAAAGGCCCCGTCAAGCCCTAAACTTTAGGATGATTGGTGAGTCACACTCAACTTTTGCTTAAATGCATGTTCTGTTTTGACCCCCATTTCGAGAACGAAATCTTGTTTTAAGGGGGGAGAATGTAACACCACGTCTAATTAACCCTTAGGATTAACCTTTAAACATTTTAAATTAGATTTTAATTTTGGGTTATTACTTACATTAAGGTTGGTAGTGAGATTAGCCTTAATCTGGCACTTAGTACCATTAAGCTAAGGATTAGATAAGCAAATCCATTAGTGAATTTGGTAAGGCTTTTAAAACCTTAGAGCATTCATGGACCTATCCCAAGAAGTCTTAAACCAAACCCATAGGGAATTCAAGACTTGGTAGCTAGTCTTGAATGTCTTAAGCATGATTTGATATGATTTATCATTGTCTTAACATGATTATGGAAGGTTTAAATTGTGGTTAAAAGCATGTCATGATAGATTTTTGAATCTATCTTGTTTAAATCATCAAGCATGTATTAGTTTTGAACAAATTTGTGATTAAGGATATTTTATCCATGATTAAGTGTTGGGATGAACATGATTACCCAAGTATTAGCCTTCATTATGTCATTAAAGATGTTAGTGATTAATGTAATTAAATAAAATCTTATATGCATGCATTCATAGGGATCAATAGTTGAAAACACACTTAGTCATCAATTAGAGTGCATGCCATGGGTTAGAACTGTTGGGGTAAGTTCCACTTTGATTTTTGAAAATACAAGGGAATGTTTTAAAATGCCAAAAATATGAAGTCCATGAAAGTTGGTTAAATTTGGAATTCATTTGCAATTAGTGAAAATTTAAGGTCTAAATGGCAATTTTTGAAAGTCTAGGGATATTTTTGTAAATACTCAATTTTTGAAGCCTTTATTTGTGAACCTTATCCATAGAGGTATTAACCCTAACTTAGTACGCACTTGATTTACACAGCTACGACGTTATTTTTAAATTACTAAGAAAGTTTGTAAGTTGGCTTTTAACTTATACCTTGATAGGTTATTTATGAATTATTAATAAATATTTCATTCACATTTCAATTATCATTTTGAGCATAAAATATCATGTTATATGATACATTAAGTATATACTTACATGACATGTGATATTTTTCATCATTTTTACATATTGCATCTATAAATGTCCTTTTTACATGAAAGCTAGCCACATATGCACGTCATAAAAAATATTTTTTTTAAGCATAGCATAAAAATAAATTTTGTCACGACCCCAAAGGCTAGGATGGGAAATTATCCTAGTGGAACTCCTCTATCCACTCTGGAGTATTTAAGAATGGAGTGGTAACCCTTGGGTTGATGAAGAATAGTCAACAAGTTTCGAATGGGTTCTTTTTAAAAAACGCCGGAGTGAAGTCAACATGTTATGACACCTAAACACTAGTGGGTGTACACATTACGAATTTTATGATGTTATGTTATATTACCAATACATTGAGAACGAGTTTATAGATAACGTAGTTTTAATGTGAGTTGTGCTATGGTCACCAGCAGGTACTCACAATGTATATGGGGATCTATGACGTTACCACACATTATGATGCTAATTATGAATTGCTTATGATGAAAGTTTATGATAAAATTATGTTTTCAAAATTGATGGTAAAGATGTTTATTGAAGGAAAACCTGTGTCTCCATTTTTCTGAAATGTTGAGGAATCTGAATGGGAGACATGCATACTGATTTTTGTTTATGCATTTCATGCATTGCATATTTATCATTCTTCATGCTTAATTTATTTTTAAGCACGTTGGTTGTTTAACTTATTGAAATTTCGAGTAAATCTCACCCCTTGTGGGACCACTATCATTCCACCTAGAATAATATAAGTTGTGCCAAATCTTGAGGAGATCGAGTTAGATGGAGCGCTGGATCTAACTAATTAAGAAGGAGCCAAACCTTGAGAGGAGACTAGATTTAATCCTGATGTTTATAGCCCAAGTCCTTCATGCTTTAGATCGCATGAAGAGAATGATTTGAATTTAACTCTTAGTTGTACTAAGTTTATGCTACGCTGGTATTTTGAACTTGATGATTACGAATGAAATTTGGATGTTTTTAGTTATTTTGGCATAAGTTATACTTTCACCTTTATTACTGCTACAATTATTGCATACTGTTAGTTGCATACTATGATGCATTGCATATTATGTACAGGGGTATGTAACCTTGTGTTGTATGTCCCAACACTCTAAATCTCTATTCCATCTCAAGCAAAGGTTAGGGGCATCACAGCATGCCTGCTACAACGTGTTCTCAAGCAACCCGCGATCAAGAGGCTACCTCAAGGAATTCAGAAGGAAGATTCATATAGATGGAAGAGCAGATGAAGAGGATGGCACTGGAGATAGAGAATCTCCAGCGATAGAAGGAAGCTCTGAAGAGACAAAACACCAGGTTGTCTAGCGAGGATGCTGCGCCAAGCAAAAATGAGTATGTCAAATCACAAAGCGTCTGAGGACTGAATGCCGATGAGGAAAAGAAGAGGAACATGCACCGTGAGTTGCGTAGTCTCATAGAAGAGTATGAGGAAATGGCCAAGAGGATGGGATCCTCGTCATTGGTCAAATAGTTGCTCAACAGCATCAATCTGCCCTATAGTGTGGAGCTAATGGCGACACCACTCCCACCAAAATTGAAAGTCCCACAAATGGAGATGTACGATGAATCTAAAATCCCTTCGAGCATTTGGATACTTTTAGGGCTCACATGACTCTCCATGGATTTTTTGGAGAATTGGCCTATCGAGCTTTCCCATTGACGCTAAAAGGGGCAACAAGGGGATGGTTTGGAGCCTTACCACCTGCCTCAATCAACAATTTTGGAGAACTCGCCAAGCTTTTTCTAACACAGTTTATGGCGAGCAAGATAAGAAGACGGCTTGCAGGGTTCCTCCTGACCATCAAGCAATGTGAGGACGGAAGTCTGAAAGCCTACATGGCACGATTCAATAAAGAAAGAATGACAACAGATAATCAGGTGAAAAGATTATGCTAACAACACTCCTATGAGGCATCTGGCCCCGAAACCCTTTCATGACGGAGCTGGCGAGAAAGACTCCGACAACACTATGAGAGTTCATGGATAGGGCGGAAGATTTCATCAATGCCAAGGATAAGCTTAGGGCCTTGACAGCCCCATGGAAGACTGAGTTGGAGCAGGCGGAGCGAAGCTCCAAAAGTCCTAGTAATGGAAAAACCCTATTAAGGACTAAGAGGAGTCAGCACGACAGAAGGCTAGACAGGAGCACAACCCCTATAGGGTAGGGCTTTAGGTAAACGCACTCACAGTTTGAACATAAACGCACTCACGTGACTGCTACATCCTAAAGAAGGCGATAGAAGAGATGAAAGGGAGTGGAGAGTTAGAACGTTTGGTTGCCTAACATTCAATGCCCCGAGGGCAGTCATCAAGCCAAAGGACAAAACAATCCTGAAGGCCACCCAGGACTGAAAGTCCCAAAGAACAAAGAATGGATCAAAGGGATGCTTGGAACGCACCCTGCCAGAGCCCAAGTTACTACAACAAACCCCTAGGCGAGATCCGGGCCATAGCAAAAAGATTTGCTAAGGGCACCCCACCTCCACTAGCAAGAAGAAGTAAGCACAGAGGGCTAGATACAAGGAGGTGTTTTCCATGAAAAGACCCATAAAACACACAAGGTGCCCAAAAACAGTCGCCATATCATTCGGCGATGAAGGTTGCAAAGGGGACATTTATCCCATGATGATGCGCTAGTGGTAACCTTGTTAGTGGCCAACTATACCACCTAGAGAATTTTGATAGACAACAACAGTTCAACCGACATCCTCTTCTGGAATGCTTTGCCAAAATGGGGATTAATCCTAGCCAACAGTGTTTGTCACCCATGCGGGCCTAGGGTGTAATCAGTTTGGTCCAGTCTGCTCCAGGGGACTTTTTTTGGACTGAATTGAAAATTTCGGTTCTTTCTTTTTCCGGACCGAACTAGACAGATTATCCTTATAGACCGGACTGAACTGTTAGCTATTAGTCCAATCGGTCCATATGAGTTAGGAATATTTTTTTCCTTTTTTTGTTTTTTGCGGATAAATTAATACAAAAAGTTATTTAAATTAGTAAAATTAAAATTAAGTAAGCTCTTTAATGTGGATCATGTAATTTACTCATTCAAAAATAATTATTTATATTTATATTTATGATATTGATAGTTACTAACATGATTTATCATATGATATATTAGTTAATTGATAGCATATTAACATTAATATATGATTAATGAATATTAGATAATTTCATTGTCCATATATTCTTCATATTTACTTGCAACTTATGTCTTAAAAAAAATTACCTAATTACTTTAATTAAGTCTAGATACTAGATTATGTATCTACATATAATAACATGATTTATAATATGATATATTTGTTAATTAATAGCATATATTATCTAGCACTTTATATGTTCAATGGTTATAGATTAGATGAAAATTACATAATTAACTTATATAACTACTATATAAAATACATATTATATATAAGATTTAAAAAATTTATATGTAAACAACTTGATCTATTCCAGTCCCATCTGATAAAAAAAAAAAAAAAAAACCATGTCCCAGGACTGGACCGAAAATCAAATTTTGCAAGAAGCGGGGATCGAAACCGATCAAACTCCATATCGGTCCGGTCCGGTCCGATCAAATTTTTCGGTTCAGACCGATAAAGTTGCACCCCATCTTTACCAATGTCCCTGAAAGGGTGGTTCTCAAGGGAGTATGATACAATCTTTGGGTGCCATAACATTGCAACGAACCTTGCACCACCACAACTATGACCGACTTCTTAGTAGTGAAAGCTCTGTCTTCCTATAACGCCATTCTAGGGTTCCAACCTTGAACAACGTAAAGGATGTGACCTCCACTTACAACCTAAAAATGAAGTTCTCAATGGAGGCAAGCGTAGGGGAGATCCATAGGGAGCAAGTACTGGCACGAGAGTGCTACGTACAAGAACTCAAGAATGGAGGAAAAGATGTTCAGGCAGAAAATTCGAATCATGACAAGATGCCACAACCACCACCAATGCTCATTAACCGTAAGATGGAAAAGAGGGATGAGCAAAATCTGTGGCAAGCAAAGGTGAATGAGCCCCTAGAGTTGGTGGCCCTAGGACCAGACCATCCAAAGGCCACCATAAGACTCGAAACACTAGGATGGGGCCAGAGACTAGGTGATTGATGAAGCATTCTTGGTTGAGTACAAAGACATGTTCGCTTGGAGTCATAAGGACTTGCTTGGGATAGACAACGAAATTATCGAGCATCGCCTCAGCGTAAACCCAGAAAGACAAGAAGGTCCAGCAAAAGCGAAGAAGTTTCAGCTCAAAAAAGTATGCGACCATAGGGAAGAAGTTGACCGCCTCATAGCCGCAGGATTTATCTAAGAAGCCCATTACCCCGAATGGAGATCAAATGTAGTATTGGTAAATAAGTCAAACAGGAAATGAAAAAATGTGTGTTGACTTCATCGATTTGAACAAAGCATGCCCAAAAGATAGTTTCTCATTGCCTCTCATAGACCTAATAGTAGTCTCCACTGCAGGACATCGCATGCTGAGTTTCATGGACACCTACTCAAGATATAATCGAATCTGGATGAACCCAAACAATGAAGAGGAAACATTGTTCGGGCTCAAGAACACAAGAGCCACCTATCAATGGTTGGTTAACCGCATGTTCAAGGAGCATATAGGTCGCAACATTGAAGTTTACGTGGACACTTTACTCGTCAAAAGTAGAGAACCCGAGCACCATCTAGATGGCCTATGAGAAACCTTTGTTGTGCTGAATTAATACAAGATGAAGCTAAACCTAGCAAAGTGCGCTTTCAATGTAGATTCAAGCAAATTTCTGAGTTTATGGTCTCAAAAAGGGGAACAGAGACCAACCCAGAGAATATTAAGGCAATAATGGGCATGATTCAACCTTGGAACATAAACGAGGTACAAAGGCTAACAGGACAAATAGCCGCGCTTAACATGTTCATCTCTAGATAAACACACAAGTGCATGTCATTCTTCAAAATGTTGCAAAAGGCACAGTCCTAGAACGACGAATGTAACCAAAAATCTTTCGAGAAACTAAAAGAGTATCTATTTAACCCACCACTTCTAAGCCAAGAGGGCAGGGGGAAGCCTTATGCTTCTACCTAGCAGTCTCCCCACACATGATCTCAACAGCCTTGCTAAAGGAACAGAAGGGCAATCGGAAGTCGGTGTATTACACAAGTTGAGCCTTTAGAGAGGTCAAGGTGAGATATCCCCAAATGGATATGTTGGCCTTCGCATTGGTGATGGCTGCCAAGAAATAAAGGTCATAATTCCAAGCCCACCTGATCAAGGTCCCGACAGAAACTCCCTTGAAAAAAATACTGCAAAAACCAAATGCCTCCGTCCGCCTCATGAACTGGTCGATTGAATTGAGTGAGTTCAAAATCGACTACTTTCCTTAGAACACTGTGAATGGGCAAATTTTGGCAATCTTCATCGTTGAAGTTACTAAGTTCCCAGAAGAAGTCCAAAATGCATCAACAGGAAAGCTCTGGCAAGTCTTCGTTCACAACTCCTTTTGCCATGCTCAAAGGGGAGTCGGAGTACATATCACAACTAAATTTGGGGAAGAACGCCACTACGCAATAAAACTTGCATTCAAAACTACCAATAACAAAGAAAAATAAGAAACTGTAACACCCTACTCCCAACGATTAAAAAAATAAAGTCACTTTTAGAAATTCCCAAGATTCCAAGATGATTAATGCAGTATTTGACCAGAAGGTTTTTTGTTTGTCTACAAGGATATCACAGGTCTATACAAAATTATATATTTAATTAAATCCAAACAATCCCAGGAATTCACTTCAGAAGTATATACAACATCCAACACAATATAAACATACTAAATCCATAATCCATTTAAACTCCAAATAAAACAAACCAACACAACCTCATACTTCACAATTGTTATGCTTCACTTACAACTCTATTTCAATCCACACTTAGCAACAATTCACAACACTCCACTTCACACTAACCTAAATTATAAAACCTACTAATCATGTATACTGCCCATGTACATCATTCCAACACCAAATAACCAAATAAATCTAATAGCCCATAAAGGGAGAGAAAGAGAGAGAGCTATACCAAGAGATAAAAGAGAGCTTCAAGAAGGCAGGGGTCACAACTGGGCCACAGCTTTGTGGCTGGGAGTGGCTGAGGCACACTAGGCAGACTACAAAGGTTGTGGATAGTGGTGCGCGATAGGCAGATCTTCGACGGCGTGAACGTGAAGGTTGGTTAGCCATGCGTGTGTTCGTGGTGGCTCTTGTCCTCGGTGGCTCCGTGGCTACTAGTGGTAATTGGTAGGAGTGAAGGGAGGATGCGGGCCATGGTTTTTTTGGGGGGGAGGGGGTTTACCGACCTGGGGAAAATATAAGTGAAAAAGAGAAAGGTGGAAAAATGAAAGGAGAAAGGGTGAAAAAGAAAGGAAGGGAATTTGCACTGCAAAATTAATTCTAATGATCTCAACTTTGTGGAAAAAACAATATTAATTTTAGACAATTGTAACTCGTGAGAAATAAAATGGTCCAATTTAATTATTTGTTGCAAACACTTTCTGACAACGTGACTTAGGTGGCAAAAGACTAATTATTTGCTACCAAATAGTATTCATGGGAACTGTAAATTTTTGTCACCAACCAGTTCCATCACTAATGGATGCATATGTCACCAATAAAAACTTTGATCTACTAACTTTTTTTCTGATTATCTTAATTTTGTGGAAAAAAAACCTTCAATTGTCACAAATTTTAACTCTTGACAAATAAAATAATCCAATATAATTATTTGAAGCGAGAATTTTCTAACGACGTGTATTTGGTGGCAAAAAGTAATTATTTCCTACCAAATAATACTCGCGGGAACTGTAAACTTTTGTCACTAACCAGTTCCATCACTAATGGATGCATATCCCACCATAAACAAATTTGATATACCAACTTTTTTATGATAATCAAATGTTTTGTGGGGAAAAACATTTAATCCTCACAAATTGCAACTCCTGACAAATAAAATGGTCCGATATAATTATTTACGATGAGATTTTTCTGACAACATGTATTTGGTGGCAAACTATAATTGTTTGCTACCAAATAGTATTCACGGGAATTGTTATTTTTTGTGACAAATTAATTCCATCACTAATGAATGCATATCTCATCGTAAATAAATTTGATCCACCAATTTTTTCTGATAATCTTAATTTTGTGGGAAAAACATTCAATTCTCACATATTGTAACTCTTGACAAATAAAATGGTCCAATATAATTATTTGCGACGAGAGTTTTCTGATGACATGTATTTGGTGGCAAAATTTAACTGTTTGCTATCAAAAAGTATTCGCAGGAACTTTTTTTTTTTTTTAACCAACCAATTCCGTCACTAATGAATGCATATCTGACCATAAAAGAATATTGTCTATGAACATTTTTTGATGAGCTTAATTTTGTGGAAAAAATTTTTTAATTTTCACATATTGTAATTTGTGACAAATAAAAAGATCCCATATAAATATTTGCGACGAGAATTTTCTAACGACCTGTATGTTATGGCAAATAGTAAGTATTTGCTACCAAGTATTATTTGCGAGAAAAATTTCTTTCCCAAAAACCACTATTTGTTGTAGTGACCTAACTTTAAAATTTATTTATTTATTTTTCTAAAGGAAGCGCCAGGTACAAAGATTCCTTATAATAAATAGAGTCATTTTGTATTAAAATACTGAAATCATAAAATAGAGTGTGCAAAAGCCTTTATTTAAAATTTCTCAAACCCCATGCCATAAAAATTTAAACTTAAAATTTTTGTACATGATCTAAGCCACTATGATGCATCCCTAGACTAAGTCTCGTTCTGCAGCTCTGCCTTAATAAATATTCTGACTATGGATAGTTTAAAAACATAAAAATAAAAAAAAATAAAAAATAAACTAAAATGAGTTAATGAGTTAATGACTCAGTAAGAAACACATCATAATGTAAACATACTTAATATAAGGTTTTCATAAAATATTTCATGCTCAGAATTAAAATCATGATCATTCATATGTGTGCTTATGTCATGCATGACTTATCTTGGCTTATCTAACTTATCGTACTTATCATACTAGTCTACACATTTAACCCTATATGCAAGATTGTACACCGACCCCACATTCTACAGCCACAAAGGAAGCCACTAATAGTATTCTAGCATACTATGGTAGACCAAGTGTAGCTCTATGGATTGCAAATCCAACCATAAATCGTATTGGTACCATGCATATGACCATCTGATTAATTGTTCAGAGCTTATCTTACACTTGATCTTAAGAAAGCGTACGTGTCTTATGCAATGTGAGATGCATTGTACATATATAATTACAATATACAGAATGAAACATGTTGAATGACGTGCTTGCAAATATCATGACATGCGTAGTACGTAAACATTGGCTCCAAAGAAATAGTTTTAATAATAATATAAATAACTAGCTAACGTATGTTAATCCTAATTTATGATCAAGCTATTTACCTTGTAATATTAATTCCTAAAACTTTCAACACAAAATCGATTACAGTGTTGGATTGGGTATCTTGGATTTGGTTGCTGCACTTATGGAGGTTTATGATATTTTCCAAATAACACACAAAAGGGATATATTTATAGAAAGATTTGGAAGAGGGTGCCAACGAGTTCGAGTTCGAGTTGGACTCTGTCATGATAGTTTGAATTTAAAAACATGATCTATTAGTTCATTCAATGTAGAATTGGCAGTGAATGAGACTGCGTAGGGGACTTCAATCAATGATGATTTTAAATTGAAATAAATTTCTAATGGTCGATTTGTAAATTCTAAAAGGGCTCTAACTCCTTCAATAAATAATAAATTGGATTTAACCTAGTTATTGAACCTAATTAAAAATCCTAATCAATTTCAATAATTATTCGCTCGTAGACTTATATCCAATATGGCCTATTAAATATAATTTAGACTTAATAAAAATTATGAATATTTCAACCTTAGAATTATTAGACCAGATCATTACTAAAACATTGCTCGTTGGGTTCTCCATAGCTGAGGCACTAGGTGCTATAAAGGTCGTGGTAAAAACTGACTCCCAGGTAGTCGTCAACCAATATTTAGGAGAGTTCACAGCAAAAAGCTAAAGATTAAAGAAATACCTATAGCTAATTTGGGAGAAGCACAATCATTTCCGATACTTCGACGTCAAACAAATACCACGGAGAGAAAACTGGAAGGTGAAAAAACTGGCACAAACCACCTCAAGACAGGAGGAGTCCACCCTACAACAATAGAAGTTTCCACCCTCGGAAGTAGAGTCTTGGAAGTAAGGCCAGGGGTGCAGAAGTGGGCACTAGCCGTAATAAAATATCTGGAAACAAGAGAACTCCCCAACGAAAACTGAGAGGCTAGGAAGGTCAAGAACAAAGCATGATAAATGGGGTGTGGTATAGGCGAGGCTTATCGGCCCCCCTTTCGAGATGTGTCTCACTAGAAGAAACCCAATACATATTGGCTAAGATACATGAGGAAGTATGCGGAAATTAGAAGGAAAGTCTTGGCAGGCAAAGTCGTGAGAGCAGGTTACTACTGGCCACACGCCATCAAAGACACAGGAGAATTCGTTAGGAAACTCATAAAGAGTAATTCTACATACAACAGTGAAGTGTGTAAATACCGCATAATCGCTTTGAAAAAGAGTGAGATTCACTATTAAAAAATTAATTTTTTTCATGTGAGTCCCATGAAAAAAATGCCAATTATTTTTTCAAAGCAATTACGCGGCGGTTGCACAATTTACGGTTGCAAATATCTTCTCTCATTCATAAAATGCCAATTGTTTGCACCAGTACTACACTGTCCACCAAAGGAACTAACGTAAATCATGTCGGCTTGGCTATTCGCATAATGGGAAGTCGATCTCGTCAGCCCCTTGCCCAAGAAAGGAAGTGTGAGGTTCGTAGTTGTTGTCGTTGACTAGTTTACCAAATGGGTGGAGGCGAAAGCACTAGCAACTATCATGGCAAACAACTTCACCAAATTCTTGTGCAAGGTTGTTGTGGTAACTGGCGGGACGATATCCCCCCTCCCCCCGGATTAGGCCGATAAATCTTAAGAGAGGCCCACAAACACCCACAATGAGCCCATAAAACCACGAGTGAGGGGATACATTGAGTGACCCCATGAGGGCGCCGATAGGTTATTCAAAACCTACCCTAGTTCATTATGGAATAATGGGCAATTGCGAGGATATTCACAAACCATCCTTAAACAAATAAACACCCGAGATATCCATCAACTATGGTAACTTACTAGGAATAGCGTCCATTCAAAAACCCGATATTCAACATTCACGAAATCAGCAGAGAAGATCAGGCAGTAATACAACCTCCATCAATTAAATGCTCGCCTATATAAACAGCGGAAGCTGGTGATTTGAGGTATCTTTTTGCTCAATCCATTTACCACTTTAATCTCGCAATATGAAATTCTGACTTAGACATCGGAGGTATCTCCAACACACCTAGCCCTTACATTCTCCCTAGTGCAAGTTAATTGAGGCCGTGAGAAAGGATGCAAAACACGCCTG
>QEOT01002463.1:109594-147209 GCA_003123785.1 Pterocarya stenoptera | reverse complement strand
AAAAAAAAAAAAAGGTAAAAATTATCCAGACAGCAATGGCAGAAACGAGAGTAGAGGTGGTGATGATCAGGAAGGGGGCAATCAAAGGAGACTCCGCGACAGGGAGCATCAAAAGGGATTCATTCATTCACGAGGATTGATTGCAGTACTACTGCGTGTGGTCTACAAGAATGAGTGTGCAGAAAGAAAGCGACACTGCCCCTCTCGGACTGTCTCAGTACAACTCCCCCAATAAGCTTTCATTCGATACCAATTCCTCTCTCGCACACAGAAGGGCCGCTCGTGCTCTTAGTCTGTGTCTATCTGTCTCTGTCTCTGTCACTGTCACTGTCATCAGCTTCTCTCTCTCATTCATTCATTTATGCCCACACGCTCCGGTTTGCCATTCAACGTACAGCACCATGCACGATGCAGTCAAACCTAATTATGCGATATATCATTTAATTTTTAGCTGCTCTCCCATTTCACATTTTCGGGCCTATGATGAATGATCTACGTACGTAATTCTGGCGTTACTGACCTACATAGCTGTGTACTACGTACTAGCTAGTTTTCAGTACTACTTGTGCCGATAATATAAATGCAAGCTTATAAATGTCATAACTTTCATAGGCTTATAATCGACTATCATTAATGTTGCTTGCCAGTTGGCACTGCAATCTGCAAAAGATTCATGCATCCGATCAGCCTAATTTTTTCTAGAAATTCTATTTTTTGAACCTCTGAAAGCTTTTGATATCAATTAAAAAATATTGATATTTTGACTTTTTAAAGATAATTTTTCACTATAAGAAGCCATCTGCTAACGCATTGACTTTTGTATAACAACATTTTTTAGGTAATGATAGCTTATTACTCTTTTATCATTTTTTTACTGTTTTATATTGTATTTAAAATTTTTATTTTTTATTATTATTTTAAAATTTTTTTAACATCCTTAATTATTGAAAAAAATTAAAAAAAATATTTAATTTTATTAATAGTCGCTTCTTTAATTATTAAATAAAAAAATTAAAAATAAATAAAATACGTAATAAATTAAGCTTCGCGAATATATATTGTTAGAACCGTAACCAATAAATTAAATTAATGAGGCCAGTGGCGCATATAAAAGTACAAAGATTGCTTGTTTGTTTGTTTGGCTTTCTTTTCAAAATATAAATCAATCTCATGTTGTTGGTTAGATTTGATGTATCTTTTACTTTTGGGTGACATTAACATGACTTGGTGAAGATAATCTCTATTTTGTTAAACCCTAGCTAATGGATCATGGATCTAATTCGTCTGGGGAATAAGATATGCGTCTTTTTCAAGATGATCTATAGACTGTTTTCAAGATGGTCTAGATCCCATTAAAGACATGCACGATTTATTTACTTTTGAGTACACACGTACGTTCCAGCTAGAAAATTTTGTTATCGGCCATGCACATTGTGAGATTACAGTTTCTCGATCGGGGAACAGGCCAGGTCAATTACTGAAAGTTTTCAAATTTATGTAATTGATCACATCTAAAAGGCACATTATTTTTTCCAAATCAAGCGATAAAAAATAATCTATTTTTTATTATTTTAAAAACACGTAGTAGCTAGATGCATGACTGTAAATTTTGATGGCAGATTACCAACCAAAGACCTTATGAAATTAAGTCAAAAGTTTCGTTTCGGCAACATTAGAAAAAGCAAAAAATCTATATTTTCCAGTCACTTTTGCGTATTTTTTATACATTTTATTAATATGATTGGTTGCATCACTTTTTAAAAAAAATAGTGTTATATGTATTTATACTTTTATTTACAAGACTTCTTTTGTTAGTTTTTTTTTTTAATTTCAAATTTCATAATTTTTAGCATATCAATAACTGACATATAGATAATCAAGTTTTTTGTAAGTTTTTCTTAAATATATTTAATATTTTTTTAATATAAAATAATTGATTTGATCAATCATATCAATAGAGTACATATAAAATACGTAAAAGTGACTGTATGTAACATGCATTAAAGGAAAAACGAAACAATTCAAATTAATTAGCATGAACGTCCAATAATATTGAGAAGGAAGTCAAGGTCATCCACCAGACATTAATCGTTCTCCAATTAACAACAATTCGTTGCATGTCTTTGTCGCCAAAGAAATTGAACTTCTTCATCTTCCATCAATGCTTATATATATATATATATTGTTAGAAGGTGGATTAATATATAAATATATATATTTATTTATATATATATAAAAATGCACACACCAATAGCTTAGCTACAGCTACGTCTGTCTAGTACTGATATCTAATTGGAATTAGCCCAACTCCAAAAGTCAAAAGCATAGCCTGTTACGCCATGAATTCTTTTATTTTTAATTCCCAAAATAATAATTAAATATTTCGGATCAAAGACGAATCGGATTTATTTCAAATTTGAATTCAGGTAAAATCCAATGCACGTTCCAACAAACTTTCCAATTCCACTCTATAAATTGACCATCCATATATCAATGCGCGCATGTCTTCATGTGGTTGTGGGTGTCACATCTAAAGTTCCCTCAATCGTTTACAATATAACTAATTTTCATCTATGCATGCGGCCCAATCAAATTGCTTGAATATTGAGCCACTTATATATCTCTATATCTATATTATACACACACACATCTTCTCTCTGTAGCTACTTTGTAAGCAGCTAGCGGCCTTCTAACTATAAAAATATGTACAAACGTGACTTTTTGAGGGTAAGGATTTTTGGATTATATATTATATTATATTATATCTATAGTTGGCCAACAAGTGAATCAACTCTGTTTTATACATCTAAGTCGTCTTTAAACAATGTATACTTAATTTGGCACATTCGGCCCACCTTCAAAATTGATAATATTTGTCAAAACTATGAAATTAATATTGAAATTGTAGGTTAGGGTTAATTTGAAAGATATACACTATTTATAGGGTCATTTTCATGGAAGAACCAATGGGACCGGCCGATTGGGAGGAGAAATATCGGCTGTACCGATTTTGGCAATTCTCGGTTGGTTCTTGGTGGCGTAGAGGTTTGTTTGAGAGAGGAGAGAGAGAAAGAGTTGCAGTCTTAGAGAGGAGAGAGAGAGAGGAGAATGAGAGAAATCAGAGAAGAAGAGGAGGGAGGAAGGCGACAGGTTAAAATCAAATGACTTATATATTTTTTTAAAAAGAAAAAAAATATATTTGGTTGGCCGGTTCGTCGGTTTAAAACAGGTTCAAACTGAAACTAAACTGACCAAAGTTGGTTTTGAGATATTTCTGCCACTGGCCGACTGGTTCCCTGCTGGTTTTGTACCCTGGCAGCCGGTTTGGCTATGTTAAGGCTGGTTTTTTTACACCCCTACATATTTATTTAAATAAAGAGAAATTTCACATAGAAGTCTTACACCACACACCCTACCTAATTAATATGTAATTTGTCATTTTTATCATTCTATCTTAATGGATGCTTAAATATGTGTGCGCTTAAATATAAGGATAAAAATGAAAAATCACACGTTAATATAAGTTTAATAGTCCAGAGTATTTTAAGATTATATATTTCGTAACACTTTTGTAAGTACTTGTATTTAATTATATATATATATATATGCATAGGTTGAGTTTAAGTTTCGGTGAAAATAAAAGAATGTTTTGATCGAAGTACTTTTGATTTACTGAGGTGATCTCTCAAGTTAGCCTTAAAAAGGTACTTTTCATTCCAATATATATAGAGAGAAAAACCAAATACAAAGATAGAATAACACAACAGATGTGTTTTTCATTCTCCTTTTCTTCGCCGGATATCAGATTCTTTCCCTCCAATATTGTTTTTTCTGCCATTTTTTTGGCTTCACGATGTTTATAAATTTTTCTTTTGCTCTTAATTTTGTACTCGGCCAGCTACGATCAATCTACTGCTTTTTGGTGATTGAATGTCTGCTTGTGTCTTACCACATCACTCTCCATCGTCCCTGATCTATTAGTATATATATATAGGTTAGAATTGCCACAATATGTCCGATGCGTGAAGTTCACGTGCAACTTGGCTCGCCCGTGCCACCATGCGGCGTTGCATCTTATAATTGTATCTAGTGGTTACATCAATATGCTATACTTGTTGTGTCTTACCGCATCACTCTCCATTTTTTCGTACGTTATACTTGTTGCAACGGGTGTTTGTCGTTATTTCATGCTAGATCTAATAATCCACCTCACCCCCATATATATATACTACTTGCAACGGGCATAAGTGGAATAAAAATGCTAGCTGAGAAAAATAAAAAATTGTCTGAAATTGGCTGGCATCTGCTCAGAGTCAATAAAGTAAGGTCTCTAGGTACGTAGATGGTAAAAAAGAGGAATAGAGGAAGATGCGCTTGTGGTGGTACCTCCACCTAATACTTCGCGAAAAAGATGAATGGGGGAAGAGCCACGTCTCTCACAATCAGCTGCCCCTCACTCTAAACATCGACATCACAGAGAGAGAGAGAGAGAGAGAGAGAGAGAGAGTCGCCCCCAAGACACGCCCTGACTCTCCTGACCCGATATGTTTGTTGGGTGGGCCAACTGCAATTTCCCATGACCCATATGCGCCTTCTTCTTTCTCTTTTAGCTTGTCCTATATGAATGCCCATATTCATGATCCCAATTACGAAATGCCACTCCTGTGACTGAAACTTGCAAATATATATGCAATGGAGTAACGGACCCGGCAAGGTGGCTGCAACTTCTAATTTAGAGCAGCAGACAACAAAAGCATACGTCAAGTTCTTCCCAAGCTGCTTCAGTTTCAGTTTAACTTCTTTTCGTCTTGTATATATAATATCTTCCACAAAAACATAAAATTTACAGACCCTTTTCTTTTCGTTGCAAATGACCAAAACTTTGGGCGAGCTCATGTATGCATGCTGGATTCAGACTATCTAGCTAGAGTTGCTTTCGACGTATAAATTAAATCAGGTAAAAATCTTGGTTACCCGGGGATCTGCAAATTTCAGTAAAGATATAAGAGAAGAAGCTGTTTAAAGAGATTTTTAATTTCTTCAGTTACGTAATATATTATTATGGCTTTAAATTAAGCTTGACTTTTCTGAAGCTGCGCTCTAAACTGCAAAGTCCTCAATATATATATGTGAAGCATGAAAAAGTTTCTAAAAGTAAGTATATGGTGGAATTAATTTTTAGTTTCAGAAATCTCAGAACGAGTTGGAACAGTTCTTAAAATATCTCTTTCATTTTTTTTTTTCCCTGTTACAGTACGGTTGAAATGGGTGAAACAATTCTATATAATGACTTGGACGATGAAACAGTACTGAAAACAAGAACAAACCCACGAAAGAGATCTAAGGTACTCCAGAAGATTAATGGACTTATTTTTGTACACACTCTAAATTTGACAAATTTGTAGGTGATAAAAGCGGAAAGTTCTTAGCAATTTTGTTTCAAGTAAGTCCGTAACAATATTACTTCTTGGAACTAGAAGCAATAAGCCTTTCTAAGGGAGAGGGAGAGAAGGTTAGAGAAAAGATAAGAGATTTTCAGCAAGCAAACGAATGACAAGATGATCTTAAACTGCAGGCTTTTAATGCTGGCTACAGCGAGTGTTGTCCATGTAGGCGAGAGGAAGAGCAAAGAACATGGGGGTGTTGGGGCCCCCAAGCGAGGGTGGGGAGAGATAAAGGCAAGGGGCCCACATCACCGCCCATGCGCACGCTGTCATACCAAAACCGAACCCATCATCGATCCGATTCCTTAGACCTAACCCTAACCCAACATCCACACTATTACCCAGAAAGCTAAAACAAAAAAAGACCCACCTCAAACCCCTACCCAAACACACTTCTCTAACTCTCTTCTTACCCTTTTTCTGGTTCTTCATTTTCTCTCCCAAACCCATACCCAACTACTTTAAGCATCATAGAACAGACCCCGCAATGAGAAACAAAGCTTCAAAGAGTGGATAAAGAGAAGAAAGATGGCTGATTCAGCTGAAATTTTGGTGGGTGTGCCGAAAAGCCTTTCTTTTCTCGTTCTCTTTTCTGGTTGAAGGTTAGTATCATTTGATTCTTCGAAACCCCAAAAAAAAAAAAAAAAAATCCAGAAAGAAAGTCACCAAGCTAGAAGTAAAGTGAAAACCAACAACACAACCCCCTTTGCTCTCTCTATTTGCTTGGGTTTTGTAAGCTTGAGCTAATTAGCTAGGGTTTGAGGGTAAACAAAGCTGTAATGGATCCGATCACAGCACATGGCCGTCCTCTCCCTCCGCCTTTCCTATCCAGAGATCTTCAACTACACCCCCACCATCAATTCCAAAACCACCAACCCCAAAATTCCGAGGAGGAACAAAGCGGTAATGTTAGCTTAAATCGTGGGCTGAAACGAGATCACGATGAAAACAACACCAACAACGTCACTGCCACAACCACTGACAGCAAGGAATTCGGCTCAGGCTCCACTGGAGAGGGAGAAATTAATCGAAGACCCCGAGGCAGACCCGCTGGCTCCAAGAACAAGCCCAAGCCGCCCATCATAATCACCCGCGATAGTGCAAATGCCCTCCGATCCCATGTCGTCGAAGTCGCTAATGGTTGTGATATCATGGAAAGCGTTTCCACTTTCGCTAGGCGGAGACAAAGGGGGGTTTGCATTATGAGTGGGACTGGCACTGTCACTAATGTCACCCTCAGGCAGCCTGCTGCAGCCGGTGCAGTTGTGACTTTACATGGAAGATTTGAGATTTTATCTCTGTCAGGGTCCTTTTTACCCCCTCCTGCGCCACCGGCCGCCTCGGGGTTGACCATATATCTAGCCGGCGGTCAAGGCCAGGTGGTTGGCGGTAGCGTGGTTGGTCCGCTTCTGGCATCTGGCCCAGTTGTTATAATGGCAGCATCATTTGGTAATGCAGCATATGAGAGGCTTCCTTTGGACGAGGAAGAGCCACCGGCGCCAATTCCGGGAAGTGGATCTCTCGGATCACCAGGACTTGTCGGGCAACAACAGCCACAGCAGCAGCAGCAACTACTGCCTGATCCTAATTCATCTCTTTTTCATGGCATGCCCCAAAATCTTCTAAATTCATGCCAGTTACCGTCTGAGGCCTACTGGGGTGGCACGGGTCGTCCTCCCTATTAACAATACCAAAACTGTGTTTTGATTTCTTCCTCTTTGTTACTGGTTTTCAATCAGCTTTTATTCTTATTTTACAAGTTAGTCATGTTCAATTAAGATGTTAATTATGCTATTCGTCGGTCTTTGATTGAAGGATGTACAAATTTTATGAATTTTTGGCGGGTTGATTTTATCTGAACTGCTAGCTCGATCCTCCAGTTCAGCCCAAGTAATATATCTCAGAGATCAATCAGCAGTATACCGGAGGATGGCTATCCATAATTTCTCTCTATTCTTTCATTTCTTCCAGCCAGTTTCTGATAACTTCCATGATAACCTAATTGTTCGTTCACTCTACAGAGGCTCGGAAAGCAGACACATGATCTAGACCTTGAGGGGTTTTATTCTTTATTTTTTGTTGTAAGACTCTAAATTTTTCATTAATTCCATTACATGATCTAAACGGCCCTTAAGAACAACTTCAACTTAACAAACACAATTTCTTGGATTACATGCTTCACTTCTACAATTTCTAGAAAAAAAAAATATTATTCTCAATATTTCTTAGCACTTGCTCGTAAAAGCACACACTTTTATCTCTTCTCTCTCTCTCTCCAGTACCCATCATTACACCAGACCTCCCTTTTCACTTCACACACTTTCAAACTTGTTATCTTATTATTGGAATCATAGCAGGTTCATTTAAGTTGGTGCTGTTTTAAGGTTGGTGGAGGAGGTGCAGTAGTCTTAATTTAAAGAAAATAAGGTCACGGGAGGTCATAGGCGTAGGGTTCTTCTGTCACTCTGACGAATTAGGGTTTATTTATATATGGAGGCAGAGATGTACATTGTAGACTGGGTCACACGTGCACTGCCCTGTAGAAAGCTCCTTTTCGAGGCTGCAACCCGAACAAACAGACCTTAAGCAAGCGTTAAAGTTCCTCTCTCTTTCTCTCCCTCTCTTCCCGTTGGCAGCAGAGATCTAAAGAGCTGGAGTGATTCGACAAAGGTAGTAAAATATAAATATATATATATATAGTTTTTGTCTTGATTAAGCAGTGGATGCTCTTGAAACCCTAGCCACCTCTGGTTCTCTGCACAGGAAGTAACCCAGTACTCATGCCAACATATACTTCTGTTTTTTCCCTTATTTTATGAGAAACTTATCTGGAGTACTCTCATTTGTTGCACTTGCACATATATATCTTCTGTTGATCATCAGAGTTTCCCGCAGACATCTTTCTTACCGAGCATCACCAGAGAATTTTATTTTTTTTCCCTACAGATTTCCTCCCTCCCCCATAAATACTAAATAAAATGTATTTTTAACATGATGTCAGCCAAATATTCGCTTGTTTTGTTAGGTCTTCCACTTCATTATAAATCTTCAAATGCTTATAGATATTCATATTGATCCAGCTTGATTATTATCTTTCCAAGCATGCATGCATTTGGCTATATTAAGACTTGGAGGCCGATATAGGCCGGCCATGTTCTTGTTCTTCGTGGAGTGTGACTCCTGGAATTAAGTGGAAAGTAAGCCACTTTATATATGTTCTCTTTTCGGGAATATAATGCGTGCGTGGGCCAGGAAATTGCCAAACTGTGTTTCCCTCCTAGTCGATGGCCTCAGGCGTTCTTATAATTTCTTAATGCAGCGTGTGGTCATACTCATGATAGTCAAGTAACTTTGAACATAGCTGGAATCCGGCTTTTGATATTAGAGATTAATACAGCTGATTTGTGGGTTGTATGTCGCATAAATGGGTCATACTGTACTTGAGATAATCTTTCGCAGTTCCTTCCTAGTATGAAGAGCATCATTAGGGTTCTTTTAACTAGTACTACAGCCAAATGATTATGGGCATATATATTTTATATATACATATTTTTTTTTTATATACACACATATGTCTTAAATTTATCCTTTTTTTTACAAAATATTGTATGGAGTACATATTCTAAGACTGTAAATATTATAATTTTTCTGTAAGAATCTATTTTTGCACGATCAATTTATTATTGGTCTTCTTGATCAAAATTAGGATTCCAAACACGGATCGATTGATCGCCTAATTCGCCTCCTATTAATTTTCGTTTAATTTTCCGGAGATCACTCTAACTACGTGGACCAAGTGTTGGCTTTAAGTTTAAACTTACCCGTGCTGTGTTGATGATCATTGGTTAAAGCATGAAATAGCGGTACTAAGCTGATAAGAATTTTGAATTTGGGTACGGATCGAATACAAATTAACAATTCTCATCAACGCAATGATTTTTTTTTTTTTCCAAACTTAATGAAATATAGATTTAAATAAAATAGAAAAAACGACATCGTATTTTCTCTTACGTGTTTTTTTTTAATAATTCTCTTCGTACCTATATTATTTCTCTTGAATAAATGAATCTTAAAGTACATATATGATAAAACTATAATAAAAGGTCAAACGTCGACGGCCGTCACAAGGCCACAACTTCCTACACGTTGAAATGTCTGATCTACATGATGCATACTCACCTATATATGTTAATTTTTACTTATTGCGCCACTCTGTCGATCTTGCGGTAAAGCGCTATATTTTCTAGACACAGCTAGTCGAATAGAGGCCGTACGTTAAGTGGTCACTTTTGAAGCTTACATTTAGTGGCGGTTGCAAACCACCGAAGTCCTTTTGCATATTGAAATGATCTCAAATATTCTATAAATAATAATGATAAAAAAATAATAATAAAAGTATGTAAAAAATAATAATAAAAAAATAATTCTACATACAATTACGAAATATGTAAATATCACGTAATTATTTTGAAAAAGAGTGAAATTTATTATTAAAAAATTAATTTTTTTCATGTAGGTCACATGTTTTATTCATTTTTTTCAAAGTGATTACGCGGTGGTTGCACAATTCACAGTTGTACATATATTCTCATAATAAAATAATGAATAGTCATTGATGATCAGTATTCTCAAAATATTTCACTACTCAAACCAACCTTAATCTTGTGCACAAAAGAGAGGAATAGGGCTGGGTTTGTGACTTCTAGGGGTGTCAAATCGTGTTAACGGGTCGTGTTCGTGTCGTGTCAAGACATGTATATTATATTATATAGATCAACCCTAACCCGACCCGTTAAACTTATCGTGTCAAAATCTCAAACCCTAACACAATCCGTTAACATAACGGGTCGTGTCAACCCATTATGACCCGTTTATGTAAATCGATTGAACATACTCAAAATTAACCTATTTGACCAAGTTAAGTTTAGCATAATTTTATATAAATGTAAAAATCACAATATTTAGAAAAAATATATATAAAACTAACTACAAGTCCAAAATTACAATCCAAACAATAAAATATATAGAAATTAAAATCCCAACAATTTTATTTTTAGGTATAAGGGTATAATTGTAACTTTAACTTTCTTAACGGGGTCATAACGGGTTAATCCGTTAAGCAATCGTGTCTTAACGGGTCAACCTGTTTTGACCCGAACCCGTTAAGGCTAAACTCTAACCTGCTTTTATCGTGTCGTGTTCGTATTGGGTTAACGGATCGTATCACATATTGCCACCCCTAGTGACTACTGCAACTTTTAAGAAATCTGAACTATGGACTAAGCAGTTATCTTAATTAACAGCCAATTGTTTTAAAATCATTTATAACGTTTATGTTATACATCTTAGCAAGTTTTGTTTAGAAGAATGACGGTACCATTTATTGGTTACTCTCGCTTATGGCAGATGAATATTTTGTACATATAATGAAACTTGAGGGTTACAAGGAGAAAAGTAAAGGCCCAAGCCCAAGTTCCTAAAAAGAAATAAAGACCTTATATAGAGATTACAAAAAAAATAAGGAAAAACCTATAAAATTTAGTATTTAATAGTAGGAAGACATGCATGATCTAGAGAAAACAAGGCAATCATATGCTTAAGGAGTTGAAAGATGGATAAAAACTTACCATATGTCCCATAACACCATAATTTACTAAATTGTCTGCTAGTGCATTACCTTCTCTGTAGACATGATAATACTAAAAAAGAAAATCATTCTTGAAATGTAATATATCATCCTAAATGGTTGAGTAGATCCTGGGGGAGAGGGGCCTTTAGTGAGCCAATTAACCACAATGAGGGAGTCAGTCTCTGCAACTAAATCAGTGATACTGATACTCATTTCATAAAACAAAGTTAAACCAAATCTTAAGAGCATCCGCATCGGCTTCTTCAAACAATATTTCATCTTCAAATTTTGCATATTTTATCAATAGTTGGCCCACATCGGTTTAGCCAAACCCTTTTCATTTTAAACTTTATCTACAGTAATTTCATCTTTTTCTTCAAAGATGAAAAGTACTATTTGAAGTCTAAATGTATATTTTATTAATTTCGGCTCCTCTCTCCGCGATTTCTTTCTCTCTTCTTCTTCACTCTCTCTCCCGCGTCTCTTCTTTCTTCTCTTCTTCCCTCTTTCTCTCTCGTGTCTCTTCCTTCTTTGGATTCTTCTAGTTTTTTTTTTCTCTCTCTTTTTTCTCTTCTTCTTCCCTTTCCCGCCGTCTCTTCTTGATTTTCTCTTCTTCTAGTTTTTTTTTTCCTCTTCTTTCTCTTCTTCCCTCTCCCACATCTCTTCCCTCTTTCGCTGGGGTGGTTTACTGGATTGATTGGTGGGTTGGGGTTCCAAGTCCTCAAACTGTGGTTCATTTGTTTGCATGGAGATTGGAGAGTTACAATGGTTTCTGGTGAAGATTTTTTCTTTCTTTCTTTAATGGAGTATGTTCGGTTGATGAGAATGCAAGAAGGGGAAAAAGCATTTCATTTTGTTCTCATTTTTCCTTAATAGGATTTCATGTATATAATAATATTCTTTTGTTTATTGGATTGTGAAAATGAATATTATTATTGGAGATTATGAAAAAAGAATTAATTAAAGAAATATAAAAATAATATATAATAATATTTTATTATTATAGAGAGTATGATGGTTAATCCAATGTAGATTTTAAGTTTTGAATGATTAGCTAAAAGTGAAAAAGTTACATATTAGTCAAAATTTAAAGAATAAGATAGACAATCCAATGTCAGTGCTCTAAGGTAGACAGTTCTATAAAAGTGTTAGTACCAACACCTAGAAAATAAGAGAAACTAGCAATGATAGAGCAATTATTGGAATGTAAAACTCCACCACAACCAGTAGGCTCAAGATTACCTTTTGAAGCACCATCAATCTTCAACTTAAGAATGCCCAAGGGAGGTGGAATCCATTTGACCAAGATGTCTTCTTGTCCTAATAGCGATCCGAGAGATATACAAAGAATTGAGAACATCAGTATTGATGTTAGACACAATATCTTTAGCCTTAAGCATTGGGTTCAGGTCCCAGAGCCACTTCTTAATTATCTTACCAATAATGGTAATAGCGGTAGTATTAGGACCTTCAAATCTTGCTCTATTATGAGCTACCCATAATTCCCAAAAGAGAAGAGATGGTAACAAACGAGCAAGTAAATTAAATTGGTTAGAACCCTTGAAAAAAGACCACCAATGGATAGCAGCGTTTTTCCAACAATTAGAATTCAGAAGAAAATGACCAAAAACAGAACAAAAATAATACCAAATGTTCTTTGCAAGGGAGCAGTCCAAAAAAGCATATTCAATAGAACCCTCAGAACAAAAAGAGCATTTAGAAGCCATGTGAATCCCATTTTATTGAACTATATCATTGAGGGAAATTCTGATCCATTATGCCACAATTTCTAAACGAAGTCTGAAATTTTGGTAAGGCAACTTTATTTCAAATAAAATTCAAGGCATTGACAGGAGAGGAGTGGTCTCGAAAAAGGTTCCAAGCAAACTTGGAAGAAAAATTACCATCATGAGAATGTTTCTAAACTCTAATATCACAACCATGTTTAAGAGTAATAAGGAAGTGATTAATTTCATGAAGCAGAGTGGTGTCACCCAAATTAGAGATAATAGGTATTTTCCATCGAGTAGAAGAACAAATGGTTTTTCAATTCTCAAGCCGGTGTGTAAAGTACATCATCTATATCATTTAAATAGTAAAATTTAATTTATAAGATTTAATTTTAAAATCTATCTTCCAATCAAATCAAATTATGTCATTAAACACTTTATTAGATATACTTCACATACCGACTTTCTATCTTAGCTACCATTAAAGTTCTTATTTAGAGATGTAAGGTTAATTTTTGGGATTTGACTTTGGTCCAATTCTTATTTGAAATTGAGTCTGTTGAATTTGAGACACGTCTCATGACAAAACACAACGAATCCATAACACTTCCTGTTGGAATGGAATTTTCAAGCCTCGTGTCTGATGGCACTTTTATTAACGCAATTGTTACAGGGCAGTGCTCGCGTTCCGGCGCGCGTGCCCGTTAGCACATATCTCTTTTTTTTTTTCTTTTTTTCTTTTTTTTTTTTAACATATTTAAATATTTTAAAAAAATAAAAAATATATATATCAATATGTGACTAAAAATCATTTTCTTAATCATTAAATAAAAAAAATTAATACAAGAACGGTCAAAATAAAAAAAAAGTGAGGCAACATTCATGATTTATATATGATCACAATTATCAAGAAAATAAAACAAATAAACAAAAGCCGTACGGATGATCAAGTAAACGATGACCATAAAGGCCGCCTTTGGGTCTTGCCCCATTAATTATTTCCCTTCATTATCTCATTCCATATATATTAATTATGAGGCTCTACTTTATGTCAGTGAAGTAAATAATTATATAGGTTACAAGCCTTCCCCGTTCTCGCTCCTAATTAATGAACCTTGCTTCCTATCAAAAAAATGAACCTTGCTTAAGTGTCAAACCATATCATGTATATATAAGATAATTATCCGGTACAAATAAATCGTCAATTTGGTCAGACGACACCAGAATCTTTGAAATCAAATCTACCGAAATCAAACTAATAATATTGTACTGACAAATAATTTTTAAAATTGTAAATCATTAATCTTCCTCAATATTCTGACGTTACGAATAAGCTTATCTGGGTCCTCAATATATCTGGTATTCATTCTTCACATGAAATCCTCCTACGTACCGGGTATTGATTTGATCAGATCCGCTAGTCTCAGATGGGGGATTCATCTAGAACCCAAAAATGGGTTCCTCCAGATACACGAAAAATAAAAGACACATGGATGTTGGACATGTGTCGGTCCCAATTTAAAGAACTGAGGATTCAATGAATTAGACTCGATTGTGAAGCAACAAAATTTTCTTTTTCCTTATCATTTTCTTTTATATTAAGCTGCTACGGTCATGGATGCTCACAAAAGAGAATAAAAGCATTGATTACATGCAAGACCAGCTCACCTTCGAACAAAGTCGGAGTGGGTACCAGCTTTTATGTAGCATGCATGGGGAGTGAGATCCCCCTCCTCTACCAAGCGTTAGGGAAGATTTCTCACACGCACCAACTTGATTTGAGCAACAATTAAGAGAAAGCTATTCCCATTATTCTGAGAATCAATAATCTATCCGTAACCGCCGCAATTCAGATCGAAAAGTCGGGCTGGAAATCAATGTCCTATGGGCAAGACTCCTTATGTCCTCCCGGGAGCAATCGCGTGAGATACGAACTAGCTCCCAGAGTGCACCTCCACTTATCATGTCCTTTGCATTTACTTCTGCAATTTATAAACCCAGACTTCTCAAGAAACAAGTCCCGGATATTTAAACTATTCAATAAGCTAGTAAAAAGAAGCACTTGTACCGTGTTGTGCCAAGTGGCAGAGTGCAAGCTCAATGTGACGCCTGATTGGTGCAGCTTCATCATTAGCATTTTGTACAATCCATGGAAGTGCACCATCCTCTATCAAAAGAGATCTTCTGCTATTTGTCCCTATAACGAGGCACCGTATCAATAAACTACACATAGTAGGAAGACTTTGACATTAACAATAGGAAAGAGAAAAAGATGCTGCTACAAATCCAAAAGTGAGGCACAAATACATTTATCAAAATTGTCACTGTAACGTACAATTGCTTTTGCTAGAGTTATAAAAATTATCTCAACCATACACATATAATTGGGATAGAAAAACTGAATTGTCATTTAATTTTTCTTTTTTTTTCTCAGATCGGTTGGTGGAGAAAAACTCAGATAGGTTGGGATATTTACTTAACATCAATCAGTTTGAATATTTATCCAATTCCATACCACCGCTAAGGTGATGGGCAGACAACTCCATAAGCATCATTGTTAAAGAACTAAATAATGACTTGTGTAAGATCATTTGAGGTACCTACCTTGAGTAGAGGCCCGGGACTCGCATTTTGCAAAGTTAGCAATTCCACGTGCAACTTGAGACAGAACGTCAGGATGTCCACATCTCACAATTCCTAGCAAGGCCTTAATACCACCTTCAGACTTCAGCTTCATTCGTAGCTTATCTACAGGATGAAGGAGGAGGGAAAAAGAGAAAATAAAAATCAACAAATCATGATTCAGACTGAAAAAAACACAAGCACACTGGAACATGGTAAGGCGAAAAACTCAAATGAGTAAAGCAACAAAAAACGGAAATATATTCTACAAAAGGTTATCAAACAGAGCAACAGGCATCAACAAATCAACTAATCCTCTACCTGCTGATGAAAAAACAACAGAAAATGGTAAAAAAAAAATTAAAGGTTATATTCTTTGTTAAAATATATGGAAACTAACTGCAACATTTCTATTTTCATCCCCTAGGTTTCATCATTATTAAGTAATTTAAAAACAAAGAAGAGAGTAATCAGTGGGTCCAGAAAGAATATTATGGTGCGTATAAGGTTTCAAAGCATCTCTTCCTTCAATGCAAAGGCTCAGGACTGAATGTGCTTCCTGATTTATGAACAAAAATTCTTTCCACTTTTGTAACACATACTTCCCACAAGCTAAAGGACCTATAGGGACAAAAACATAACAAAAAAATAGAGAAAATTCAAAAAATACAGTATACCGTTGCCACATAGATTAGCAATAGCTCCAGCAACCATGCGTAAGGTTTGAGGATCCTCAGCATCAGCTGCTGTCATTGATAAAAGACTAATCCCTCCTTCGGCCATTATAAGTTCTTGATTGGCTTCTGCTATGCCAAAGGGAAGCAACATAAAAAACTAATATTCCAAAGTGAACAAATCCCAACCCAATTGTAACAAAATTCAAAAAGAAAGAACAGAGATCCAACCCTCTCAAACATAGAGAGAGAGACAGAGACAGAGACAGAGCAGAAAGTACCATTCATTGCAAGATTGGCAATTGCACCAGCTGCTACCCTGCGAACAGTTTCATCCTCAAAGCTTCTAAGAAGAACCAGCAAGGAAGTAAGACCCCCAGCTTCAACAATCTTTTTCTGGTTCACTTCTGCTTTTTGCATGGTGAGCACAAGTCATTTCTAACATCAAACTAAAAACAGGCTTCAAGAGGAAATGCATCTAAAGAAAACCAATATTGCATTCTAGGATATGGAATCACTTCGGAAATTAAAGAAGATTCTCTGGGATCCTGAAATGACCTCCCTCACACAACCTTATGAGATGAAAGCAATACACCCTATCAATTCATTGGGCAGGGTAGAATAGAAAATGGGTAAAAATGAAAATCGGGTTATAAGATCACTTCTGTCATCAATTTGGGGAGTTCTCAAGGGATCCCATATTAGTTTGCATATATCATCATAATATGTGATAGGTACAGTAATATAATGTATCATACTTGAAATGTAAATTTGGCTTCCCTCATTATTCTTCAAGAACTGGGATGTTTGCCCATATAAGAATCAGAACAAAACAAGCAAGCATCATTTCTAAGTCATACAAAAACAGAGGTTGGAAATACTACACCAAAGTTATGGAAAAAGAAGATTAGCATAAGGCTCCAACTCTATTTGCTCATTTTACCGCTTTTTTAATGATAGTGATTAAAACGGTTCTCCTGACAAACATGACATTGTATATAAGCTAGTTATACAACAAACATAGATAGTACATGTGGGCATATATCTAATAACAAAGCACCCCCCAAAAAAAGTTACCTACCTTCAGCTGCTAGGTTGGCCACTACTTTTACAGCATGAGTCCGTACGTTGGCATCTTCTGACTCGAGTAGTGCCAAGATCTTTTGCAATCCAACTATTAAATTAATTGGTAAAAAAAAAAAAAAGAGATACAATGATTATATATAGGCCCAAATGAGATAAAGCTTTAAAATTCTTCTATTACCTTGCTCAAAGAGTGTTGCAATTGATGCCTTCTGTCCATTTACAGCATCTTTAAGTTGGGGATGCCTAAATGGAGACATGGAAGAAACTAGACCAGTATACGCATTTCCAGACCCACCTCTGTCAAGATACCTTTTCATCTACAAACATAAAACAAAAGAAAATGGAATTAAATTTCTCTAAGATACACATGTAATATAGCTAACACTACAGAGGGACAAGAATCCTCTTTTCCATCATAACTAGTAACTTAAACCATTTACTCTGCTAAACAAGGAGGTTTTTCACTCAAAAACATATCTTTTCTCTCTCAGAATTGTCGTTTAAGGAAGTAGATCTGGGAAAATCTAGTGAGCTCTCATGATATTCCCCCCTTCATGTCTAAATTGTTATAAAACTCCAAGATTATAAAAACCATGGATCCATTATGCTCTCATACAATTTGGGCAGTTAAAACCTCAAATAACTCCACAATGGAGATAAAATCAAAATCAATCACGGAAACATCAACATATAAACTACAAACGAAATTTAATCCAAATACCTGATCAGCTTCAAAAGTAAGTTGCAGCAACTGACTTCGTAGTATTATTATTTCTTCTTCAAGTTTCTTCTTCTGATGCTCCTCATCCTCGAGAATTTTGTGAAGCTTCAAAACCTCAACACTTCCACCTGCCTAGTACACCGAGACAAACCCTTATATGCCATTTATTGCATGCTTGGAAGTTTACAAGATCCAGATGATTTTATTACAGATACTTCTTTAAGCAAGGCAAGGACCATACCTCTGACTGCCTATCTTGCCCTTGTTGACATTTACAATTTTTTACTTCTTCTTCAGCCACTTTTCTTAGTTTAATTTCCTCTTCAAGCAACTTTTTCAACTCAACAAGTTCCTCGGCAGCAGAGAGGCCAGGCCCCTGAACAGTAAACAAAATATACAAGATGATCTTTTATTTTTTTTAAGTATAGTATGATCATTCTAAAGTAGGCTATACTCTAATATGCCCATAATTAGAGACTACTTTTGACCTGAGCTGATGGACCAGACATTCACCGCCACCCCACCACCAAAAAAACACGGGAGATATAACCTCAACAGAATAAACGGTCACATTATGCTCCAACTTAGGATGAAAACTGCCTCTGTATTTCACGATAAAAGATTCTAGAGAGTCATATGCAAAAGGCAGTCATGAGACACACAAGCGGCAGTCATGAGCCACTTGTCCAATTTGATGTTGAAAATAACAAGGTGCATGTCTATCTTCTCAAAAGCATCCTATGACAAACAATCATTCCAAATTCCTCTTTCAAGAATACAACATAACAGAAAAAAATGTTCCAAAAGGAAGTACCTGTCCAATGCAATTACCGTCTGTGAAGACATCAAGATCACGCTGTAGTTGATTCAACACCAACTTCTCCTCCAGCTGCTTGACTGATTCCATATAATCCATCTGGCATTTTAGCCTCTCCTTCTGAAAAAAAGATGATACAGAAATTAACAGCAAACAAATACAAATAAGAAGAAAAAAAAGCTAAGAACTTCAACGCTCCAGAAATCTTTGCAACTGAAGGCCATGAAAGAAAAGTAGGGAAAGGAAAATGCCCTAACACGGATTCCTTTCTAGAGCATTTTTATGCTCCCCCTCCCCCCCCCCCCCCGGCTCTTTCTCCAGCTCCTTGGGAGATCCAAATGAAGGCTACACCGGGCATGACAACAATTAACAAGTAATAATGAAATTTCAATCATCCAGGTTGCAAATTGGTCCCCCAAAGCCCCAGCTAGTTTGTTTGGACTAGCGCTTGACATTCTTCAGCTTGTCCGAATGGATTAGAATTTAAACCACCAACCACCAAGTATGATGCAGCAGTATTCTAACATTTTTTTGTATAAGTAAACATAGTTCATGATCACACACACACAAACACCACAACATCTACATATACATTTGAAGAAAAAATTCAAACTTATCACAGATAAGAGTGCTGTTCAAATAAAAGCCCAACAAACCTCTAATGCATCTGCAAAGCTTCTCTCAACCTCAGAGACTCGATTTTCCGCTTCTATATTTATTCTTTCTACTTCATCCTCAAAAGCTTTCTGCTGCCTTTCATTTGCTGCAATGAGCTTGTCCAGTTGTACTTCAAGCCTCCTAGACAAACTTTTGTAATCAAATTCCTCCTTTATTTTCAACATGTTCTCTACCTTCATAGCCTGTGATTGATGGCACATCCAATAATTATTCTTGCAGACACGTAATACGAACTCTCAATACAGTTGCCAGTTACATAAAGGTGAAGACTAGGCATTGATAAAAATCAAATGATTTTTTTTATATAAGGAAAGGAAGAAGCTATTTAAAAAGATATGGAAAGAAAATGAAGAAGGTTCAACATTCCAGCAAAGGGCCATCTAAAAGAACCAAAATGGCTAATATTGAGAGCATCACATGTATTGGACACTTTGAAGCTAATATTTGAAGCCTTCTAAATATAAGAACTAACCCTTTGTCCAAACAGTATGGTGCTTGTTGTCTCTCCCCGATGGCGTGGGGATGGGCCAATAGTGACAATTAAAGATGTCCTCGCTGTGCCTGTGAGGAAATACCCAATGTGAAGCATAGCCTATCTTAAAATATATAGATCCTTGATTAGCCTCAATGTGCACATCGGAATCATGCGGGTGTCTCAGAAACTAATTTGACCATTAAATCAGGATCAAATATTGACATGAGTATGAAAGATATCACCTCCAAATGAGTCTCTAAGCAACCTTGTAAGTTTTGAATCACGAATTGGAACATGAGCACTATTCTCTGCTAGAGCATTTATGCACTTCCCCAATGCACTAAGAGAGAGGTTGATAGACTTAGCTTCCTCTAACATATGTCCCTCACTTCCTGCGGTAAAGGACGAGAGACAATGTCACAACAAAACTAATGAGTCTAACTCATATACAAAAGCATCAGAGTTGACATAAAGCAGATTCATCAAAAGCCATATAAGGCCCATAAGCCATTGCTATTTCATGCCTGTGCAAAATTCAGGATGTGGGCATTAGATGTCAAAACATTCTGGGTGGTAGATAACAATCACTCACAAAAAAACAAAACTCATTATATTTTCTAGCAAGATTTCCATCTAAAACAAAAGACTTTCTAGAGTAGCACTGTTCAAATTTTCTCCGCACTATTTTTTTCATGTATCATTTTCCTTCATGTTTTACTGGACACAAAATAATCCATCTCTGGTGGCCCTGCACATTTTGTCTCCAACATTCCTACAAGTCAAAATTCCAGTAAGACATAAACCAGATGCCAGCTCGTGAAGCTTTTACAGATATTGATGTGGCCTTAATTGTAGGATGTCTGATTCCACAGCCAAAAAAAAAAAGCAGGTGCCAACTGCTTGAGAAACATGGGGGCCTTGATCTCTTCAAGTTATGGAAATATTTTGAAAAATCCAATAGCAACTTCAGCACCATTTACGTGCATGAAAAATTTCAATCATCCCAAAACAAAACTATTGATATGATTTGCCTCCAGAACAGAATTGTAAACCACGGTACCATTACAGGCATGTAAATGCACAAGAACCCAGCTGCGTCCACGGATGGAAAGCTACCCCGAATTGTGTAGCCCAGTAGCTTATTATTATAAAAACAAATAACTATGAGAGAGGTCATGAGTGGGGCATACACCTGACTTGTGGATACGCTCTGACCCTGCTAGATCTACTACAACTAGCTTGCTTTTCCGAACAAGTGGCTTTAAAGGTTTGGCCAAGTGAGAGATGTCACCATTTTCACTGGAAATGATATCTTCTCCATCCATGAAAGACCTTTTAACATGGACCTGTACAAAGGAACTAAAATGCATCAAGATCTACGTTGAGTAATCCACACCAGTAAGAATTACCAACTGGATTCATGAAATGTTGTTGCAAGAGTATAAATATAATTCAGAATTTATTGTATAATTGACAGCTGATGATTTCACCATCAGAATAGCATGACTACGAGAAGACTCAGTATTCAATTTTGTGTTAGCAGCGATTCGATGAGTTTCCCCTATTCTTAGCAGCTCCAAAAACCTCTGCTGGTCCCTGATTTCTACAAGAGTTGCCCTTGGTAGGGAAACATCACCAATTTTTGGATCTTCCACAATAGGAATGTTATCATTTGCAGGATTGAGCAGGTCTTGCAGGGCCTCCATGTAAAGCTACATGTGTTTGTTGAGAAAAAAAAAAAAAGAGTCATTTAGTAGACAGGACAAGATTAAAGAGTTTATTTTGAAAACAGAATCATTATGTCTACACCAATGGTGAATAAGAAGTGAGAATATAAGATTCCCTTATGAAGAAATGCAACCAGAACAACCTGCAAATATGAGACTGAGACAGAATCAGTCTCAGGAGAAATTTCTGCTAAAATATCCTCCATAGAGCGAACCATGATTCCGCGATCAGCTGTATCTTGCTCTCCCAGTCGTCCAAGAGTAAAAGTTTTACCAGTACCGGTCTGACCATAAGCCATCACAGTTCCATTGTACCCATCTAAAACACTCTACAAAATCATGGCCACATTATCAGATTGCTGCCAAAATTATGACATGATAATAGAAACATGTGACAGGAGATTTGATTCATATAAACTTAACGTGAAGAAAGGTAGTGAGCACTTCCCAGAACTAATATAATAGTACTGACAGGTGAGTGGTACCAAATCATCTATAAGAGAAACAGCTTAAGGAAGTTCCCCTGACAAGCAAGATATGTAACACAAATAACAGACCTCTACAACAGGCTTAGCGACAACTTCATAGACACGCTTCTGGGATGCAAATTCAGTAAGAACCTCATCAAATTCATAAGTGTCTGAATCCCAATTGTTTTTCCGAAGTTTCAACCTTTTGAGCTGAGGTAGAGCAAATCCCAAAATGATTATACACCACAACCAAGTAATAAAATACCAGAAAGCTAAAAAATTAAGAGAGAGAAAACATGCAAGCGAAGACACAACAACACAACTACTAAGGGCACATGTAGAATCTAAAAATTGAAACTAGACTCCCACTAGGAGCACCTCTGGCTGCAACTCCACACAATCAGCAAAATCTGCATCTGCTACCAATTCTTCAGTATTTTGAGGTCGTAGTCTTATAGCCACTCGAACTCTTCCAGGTACTGTTTGATAAA
Organism: Pterocarya stenoptera; assembly: GCA_003123785.1. Classification (NCBI taxonomy): domain Eukaryota; kingdom Viridiplantae; phylum Streptophyta; class Magnoliopsida; order Fagales; family Juglandaceae; genus Pterocarya; species Pterocarya stenoptera. The sequence goes on along the minus strand of QEOT01002463.1, from coordinate 124,645 downwards.
AAAAAAAAACAACAACAGTTGGCATCCCGAAGTCCGTTGTTTTTTCAATCATGTGGAGGTCATTATACATACAGAAAACATATGTTGCCATGTATATATAGAAAAATATATAATACACATATTTGGACAGTTGCCACTTGAGCCAAGGGCTACGAGCAACAAAAGGAGCGGGAATGGGAAAGCTCAAAAATGTTAACGCTTCTTAACTCTGAAAAGTTTATACAAAAATAGCGAAGTGCATCTTTGAACGTTTGCAGAACACATGCGAAGGGATCAATCTCAAAAGCTAAAAAAAAAAAACTTGAAATGATAACAATAACACGAGCATAATCTTCAAATTACCTCGATCAAAAATCGAAAAATAACGATTACAAAAAAAATGAAATTGCATTGCAATAGATAAGAAAGTAGAAATAAGAAGTTACGAATGGGACCCTTTTTTGGAGAATGGAATGAAATTCACCTCCGTCGCCGTCCTTGGAAGCGAAAGAGGCGGGGCTACTGCGGCGGAGGGCGGATCCCGAAGAGTGAGACGGAGTAAGCCTGGATTTAAACGACGACGATTTGATGTTCGCTACCTGGACTGGCCGATCCACCTTCATGCCACTACTTCCCCTGTGAGCTCCATTTCTATATGCACTCGAAGCCATAAGAAAAAGAAAATTAAGAAAAAACTGAAAATCAGTACTCCTCCGATACTCAAAACAGTCCCTCCTCCATTAAAATGAAGAAATCCAGGCAGAGAGGGGAGAGTTTGATTGGTGCTTCCGATTTGGCGTTTGGGTGGTTTCAAAGTTGTGCCGGTGATTTTCAAACATATATTAAGTAAGAAAAAGACGTGCGGAAAGAGACAGGGGAGGGAGGACCCGGAGGAGCCCCACCGTCTCAGATCGGTGGGTCCCACTGTTTTTATAGGTTGTGGTTAGGGGATGAAATTACGAAAATGTCTTCGTAGATAATTAGAATTTTCTCATCCGGTCTAAATTTTAGCTGCGTAGCTGGCTGATGCGTAGCACACTAATAGATTTAACTTATTTTTTTTTTATTTTTCTCTTTCATAATTTAAAATTATTAGTTAAGAAGATGCCACATATAGTGTGGGATGGTTGATGCCAAAATAAGAGCTGATGCAAAGTATTTTTCTTTAGCTGCGATACCTATAATTTTATCTTAAATTTTATTCTCTTTTAAAATAATTTTTACATCCTATTTTTTATTATTTTTCTATTTTATTAAAATAACATTCTTCTATTCTTTTTTTATTAATTTTTTCTCTCATTTCTATTTTCATTCTTAATTACTAACTTTTTTATCTTATTCTCTTCTTTTTAACTATCACATTTTATTTAAAACTTATACAATCTTTTTTTCCGGATATAGTATTATTTTTCAATCCAATATCAATATTAAAAATAATAATTTTTAAATAATAATTTCTTTAATATGTGCATTTTCCAACGCAATAGTATTTTTTAATATAGTTTTGCCTATATATACTTGAATAATATTTGATTTACATTTGTCTAATGATAACATCTTTTTCATTTTCATATAACGGTAATATTTTTTTCAGTTTCTCTAACGATAATACCTATCTGCATATTAATGATAAATTTTTTAAAAAAATAATATAATAGTAACATTTTGAATTCCTGCCTCCAACAGCAACATGCTTTGTCATTTCTCCAACAAAAACTTATTTAGCTTTTTTTTTACGGTAATATTTTTTTCCTATATGTAACGGTAACTTTTTTCTCTATAAATATATATTCTACTTGCATTCACATTTTCAAAAACTCAAGTTTCATCTCCAACCCCCTCCATCAAATGGCTTGTTATTTCTTTTGCAATTGATCACAAACTTGTCATCTGATTATGAGTTAGATGTTGTTCTTAATGTTGAGACCGATAGAAAGTCATCGAGATATCGTAGCAATCGCCAACGTCATAAGTTTATTCGACGGAATCATATTCAATGGCACGAGAGCCTTTTCCTCCACTATCTCATAGAAAATCTAGTATATCCATCAAATCTATTTCGGATGAGTAGTCCTCTATCTCCGTATTCTAAATAAGGTAAAGGCTTATGAGCCTTACTTCGTCCAGATAATAGATAATGACGGATGACTCGGTTCATCTTCCATGCAAAAGATAACTGCAACACTTAGAATGCTGGCGTATGGGGTTACTGGAGATTTTATAGATGAATACATACCTATTGGAGAAAGCACCGCAATGGAGAGCCTCAAAAAATTATGCAAGACAATTGTAACAATTTTTTCATATGAATATTTGCAGTGTCCAAATGTCAATGATATTGCTTGATTGCTTGCACTTAGTGAATAATGAAGATTCCCAAGAATGCTAGGAAGCATTGATTGCATGTATTGTAAGTAAAAAAATTGTCCCGCTGCCTGGAAATGTATGTACTCTGGCCACATCTATGAACCAACTATCATTTTAGAAGTAGTTGTTTCATATGATCTTTGAATATGGCATGCATTTTTTAGTATATCCGATTCACATTACAATATTCATGTGCTGGAGAGATCTTTTATTTTCATGAAACTTGCTCAAAGGTGTGCTGCTCTAACCAATTACACAATCAACAACAACAACTACACTATGGGGTAGTACATTGCCGATGGTATTTATCCCAATTAGTAAATGTTTGTGAAGAAGATTTCATCACCCCAAGAGAATAAGAAGAACAATTTTACCACAGTACAAGAATCCACAAAAAAAGATGTCGAGCATGCATTCGAGGTACTTCAACAGCGATTTGCAATCGTTCGTGGATCTTCTTGATTTTTTTAAAATCAATGAGCTAACAAATATAATGAAAGCATATGTTATTGTACATAACATGAACATTGAGGATGAGAGCCACTGCAAACCACCATCACCGAGAGCCAAACACATCGGAAACTGCATAGAAACCGTTGCCAAAAATTTCCCGTTAGGTGAGCTCTCTCTCCCTCTCTCTCTCACTCTCATCACTCTTTCTCTCTCTCAGTGCTCTTCCACCTTGTTGACAACCCATCACCGTCGCCTAGTCCCTTGCTTCGCTGCACACTTGCTTCCCTTTTGATAAGCCTCCCTCATATCTATCACCCATCTCTAATGTTTGCCTTGTTTTTAAAATATGAAAGATTTCTTTGGTCTCTCGTAAAACTTAGTATAAAGTAGAGTAATTTTATGAAATTACAGTTATGCCCTATGAGTTACAAGCCAAAGTTTGAACTTGTATTTATACTTTGGGCGTGATTTTTACCATGAGCCTCAGTTGGTTTGCAAAAAATTAGTATAATATTTTTAATGGGCCTAGTCTCATTTTATATTAGTACAAAAATTTTATTTTACAATTAATGTATTAGTCGAATAAACTAAATGGATATCAATGAAATTTGGGAAGTAATGATATTTTACAGGTAAGAGAATTTTAGACATTTAGAAAAAATATGTTATTTCAACATTTTAAGTTTAAGTATCAAAATATGTATTCAATCGAAAATATATGGAAGCTATGTGACTATTTTATAAGTGACGATTAATATTTGCTAGACATTATTGTGAGAAAATTCCAAAAAGCTAAAAGTTCCAGGTAAGCAGAATTTCTATGCTAGACTTTGTATAAAGCGACTGGACTGGGTTGATTTTATGAAAAATATTCATGTTTTGTTATGAAAAGAAAAACTTACAAACAATCTTGGTAATTTTTATCTGTATTCGCATGAAATTTCGTTTAAGAAGAGAAAGCATTTTATGTCATGACTAGTGTAGACATGATATATTTTTGACATTTTATTTCTGAACTGTGCAAAAAGAGCGAATATGAAGATTTGTGCATGAATATATGAAGATAATCTGAATCTGTTCTGTACTCTGATATGATATGATATGATTTTTGAAAATTTATGGCATAACATTTTGTTTTTGTTTTGTTTTGTTCTAATCTTACTACAGGTGTAAAACTGTGACTTCTGTTCGAGTTGGTACCAACTTTTCTGTTTCCGGTGTATCCACTTTAGAAGCAAAGTGGTTTTCTGCGATTTCTTTCCTGTGTGCATACTTGGGACTCCGAGAATAATAAGGAGAAGATCTCACATTCTGTTTCTACTAGATTAGCCGCTGTTGTTTGCATAACCCTATCACAGGAGTTAAACATGAAATTATGTTATGATGTGATGTTTCAGTTATACTATACTAAAAGAATTTCGAATAAGAGTATTTTTGAACTTTCGCTCTGATATGTTTGATAACATGTTTGATTCTACATTTTAAATTTTGTAAATACTCGTGTTTACATATTAGTATATGCTATTTGCTTACTAAGTTGTTGATAACTTACTACTTATCTCCACAATACTTTTCAGATAATTTTGATGGTTGAACTGGAAATTAAGAGTAGAAAGTATTAGTAGGATTTAATGATTATAGAGAAATAAGTATCAAATGATACAAGTATTTATTGGTAAGTCTTATTTAGTAGATTTATTATTTTATATTATTTTGATATTTTAAGTCATGGATATTTATGAGTCATTGTGAAAATTTTAATTTATTTTATTGAGGTATTTTTTTGATGTTCATGTGGAGAAATATTAATATGAAATATATAAAATTGTGTTATTAGATATGATCTTAGATATTAAGAATTCAACTCTCCAAACTTTCGAGACCGGAACGTTTCAGTTAGCCACTATTTTTTGTGTATAAATGGAGGTTGCCTAAGTGATGAACAAACTGCAGACACTAGGGAATCCATACATTATGAAAAGCATCAATTAAATGCGGAGATTCGGCTTAATGGTTAGACAGTGCAGAAAGCAACTTTACTTGTTTTTAATAAAACTTTAAGGTACTCCCACTGTCCCACGTGTAATTACAAACACTCGTGAAGCGCCAAACAAGCGATTTTACTTCAAATTACAAATAAAATTTCAATAACAACCCCTACCAAATATTATACAATAAAAATCTGGATGAGTAACGCTGCTTTCGATATTAAGTAATCTCATATGATTCAAATTAATGCATAAATAATAATATTTTATGAATTTTATTGAAATATATTTAAATGTAAATAAGTTGATATATGTATTTAAATGTGTATGAAATAAATTTTTTATGAAAAAATAAAAAATAAAAAGTCCTATCAATAACTAGTTTAAGAAGGATCAATGTGATTTTATTTTCTAAACATTACTCAAGTTGCTTCGTTTGTTTTCGGAGATGAGATGAGTTAAGATTAAAGTTAAAAAGTTGAATAAAATATTATTAGAATATATTTTTTAATATTATATTTATTTTAAAATTTAAAAAATTGAATTATTTATTTTATTTTGTATGAAGATTTAAAAAAATTATAATAATGAGATATATCAACTTATGATAAAATGAGATAATGACAAAATGATAATGACTTAAATAATACGTAAATAGTAATAAAAATATAATAAATAAGCTATTAATAATAGTATACTGTTTATGTATAGTAATAAATAATAATAATATAAAACTACTTCACTTTATCAAACAAACCCATATTCTGGTTGGGTTTTATCAGATAAAAAAAAAATAACAGAGAGGGTCTTCTTCCTTGACTGACGTCGATTGACGTGACACCCCCCGTTGTCGCGGTTACTTGACTTCCTTTTGAATACAAAGTCACAAAACCATGTCGTCTACGACTTCTTGTTAATTAATCTATGTCGATTCACTGTCACACTCAAAACACTGCCACTGGGTGCAACAAAACCCTAAAACACTGCCTCCAGCGGTTACCTTAACCCCACCTGCTGCTCCTCTCTCGAAGCAAATCCCATCAGTCGCTCTCCCCAATCTGACGGCATGACCCACCTCGTTTAACAAACACCGTTCGCCGCGACCCTCGCCACCGACATTTCCACTACGGTTGTTAATCCCGTCAGCATTGATTGAAAATACCACTTCTGCCATCCCCGGCACTTCTCATATTCGCGTTTTGAATCCCTAAGAACGACGTTACCAAGCTTTTTACAGACCTCCAATTTCTCGGATCGGGTTATCGGGTCCTGGTTTGCTCTCTAGCTGCAGGCGAAGAAATGGCTACCTTGAACTTGAAGAGCTATAGCTTGTGTTCGGTTATGAGGGGCTCTGCTCTCCAGTCTCCGCGTCCCCATTGTGGGGATAACTATAGGAGGTTAATCTGATTAATTTAATCCATTATCTAGCTATTCATTTATTGATTTATAATCGTTTTCTTATTTATATTCGTATATTTTAGCCGTTTTTAGGCTTTTGTTATTTATTAAACAAACCGAAGCCGTTTCCTTTCTATATTAGTTTTTATCGTTCCATTAACGCCAGCTAAATGACTTTTTTGTGTTATAACTATTATTTTTTAGTGTTATGGCGTTCTGTCCACGAAATCGTAATGACAGACAGAGTTTAATCTACTTCGATGATTTCTTCTATACGGGTTTCTTTGGCCTTGTTTACGATGTGTGCTAGTTTCAGTTGTTTTTTCGTTGCATACTATGAATCAGGAGAAATCTTGTACATCATGTCCATTTGTATTTTGTCGATGTTTTCAGTGAAAAATTTATCTTTGCTAGTAATTAAATTGGGCTGGGTTGGTTGTAATTGTCAGTATCCGAAAAACATTTTTGGTGAAAAGTCTTTGTTTTAATCCACAAGCTTTTTGTTTGTTTTGGTTATTCAATATTTCATCTTGAATCGAGAACATTTTGTTTACTGACCTCCTCCGGCTTTTTTTCCAAGCTAGAAAGATTCCTGCATTTAGCACTAGACCTCAGTATCGATAAACGAATGAAATATAATTTCTGTTTCACCATAGTTGCTTCTGTATATTTATTGCGTTTTAATTTATTTTATTTTTTGTACGCTTAATTGATCTTTATAAATTTCTATATGTTTGTACCGAGGACAATCGTTTTGCTGGTCTAATGTTAGATGGAAAGATGCCACTCCTTCTTGCCACAAACTCTTTTTTGCTTAGTTTACTAATCACATTTTCTCAATTGCTATGAGGTAGGAATCCAGAATGGAGGTCTCCACAAGCAGCTCTAATACCTAATTTCCATCTTCCAATGCGCAGTTTGGAGGTTAAAAATAGGTACACTATGAATATATATTTCGTGTGTGGTTGCAATTGTCATATCACATATCTAAATGGTAGCCATCTGTTGTGGTATAACTTTTTAATGTCTAAGTGTGGGTGTGAGTGTGTTTGATATACTTGTATTTTAAGAGGAAACACTTCTGCTTTGATTAGGTTCTTTCTATGAGAGAAGCCTATACAACATTTGCATATTACCTGTATTTTGAATTTTTAAAGCCTCCAAGGGTTATTAAAGCTTGAATTATCCGCTTGTATTTTATTTTGAATGAGTATTGATACACATACAACATATTTTCACAACACATTTGACAAAAATGTTGTAAGATGAGGGTATTTTTGTAAAGTAATGTTACTTTTATAAAGAGTTTTACAAAATTACCCCTCATTTAACACATTGTTGTGAAATGTGTTATGAAAAATTTTGTGTATAAATCATTTTCCTTTCTGAATTGTTTAAATAGATGTTAAGATATAATTGAGATATATAAATCTACCCCTTCCCATCACCTTAAACTTTTGAGAAAGTGATAAATTCACATGGTATCAAAACAGATGTCCTGAGTTATTTAGTGAAATAGTTGGTGCAACTGTTGATGTTGAGATATCTGCTTCTCTTTTTTAGAGAATTGTTGCCATAGATGGTTATTTGTGCCCTAAGGCATCTGACCATGTTTGCAGGACAGCGGCAGAAGATATAAAGTCTCTTAGATTGATAACAGCAATCAAAACTCCATACCTACCTGATGGTAGATTTGATCTAGAAGCATATGATGATTTGTTGAACATGCAGATTGTCAATGGAGCTGAAGGTGTTATTGTCGGTGGCACAACTGGTGAAGGCCAATTGATGAGCTGGGATGAACATATAATGCTTATTGGCCATACAGTCAACTGTTTTGGAGGAAAAGTCAAGGTAATTGGAAACACCGGAAGCAATTCCACAAGGGAAGCAATTCATGCCTCTGAACAGGGTTTTGCTGTTGGGATGCATGCTGCCCTTCACATTAATCCTTACTATGGCAAAACCTCGTTGGAGGGCATGGTTTCTCACTTTGAAAGTGTCCTATCTATGGGCCCCAGCATCATTTACAATGTGCCTTCACGGACTGGCCAAGATATTCCCCCACGTGTGGTTCACACTATAGCCCAGAGTGCCAACTTGGCTGGTGTCAAGGAGTGTGTTGGAAATTATCGGGTTGAACTGTATTCAGAGAATAGGATAGTGGTGTGGAGTGGAAATGATGATCAATGCCATGATGCTAGATGGAGCCATGGGGCAACTGGGGTGATATCTGTTACTAGCAACTTGGTTCCTGGTTTGATGAGGGAACTCATGTTTGGAGGAAAGAACCCTTCACTGAATGCGAAGCTCACGCCTCTGATTGAGTGGCTCTTTCAGGAGCCAAATCCTATCGGCTTAAACACAGCTCTTGCTCAACTTGGAGTCGTGAGGCCAATTTTCAGGCTCCCATACGTGCCTCTTCCTCTAGCAAAGAGGGTAGAATTTGTTGATTTGGTGGAGGAAATTGGCCGGGAGAATTTTGTCGGAGAAAAAGATGTTCAGGTTCTTGATGACGATGACTTTATACTAGTCCGTCGGTATTAATCTATTTTTCTTGCACCAGATCCTTGTTTTGGGTTTAGAAGTGCTAGTTGGAGTTTTATTTTTGGGGATTTTTTACCCATTATAAAGTCATAATGCAGTTTCTTGATGCATTTGGTAGTTTTAACTTATTATGACAATGGATATAAATATATATATATATATTCTTTTAATCGGCAGTTATGGCAATGAATATGAAGTGTTTTATCATTGCTGAAGTGTACGAGGCATTTGGACTGATATTCCTGATGTAGCTCTGAACCTGTGATGATTTGGTAGGCCTGAATGTTTTTAGAGGAGTGAGTGGGTTGTTGCCTGTTGGTGCTTCTATCAAAGTACTGACTGTAATTGATTTGCTTAAGAAGATGGAGCTCGCTGGATCTGATAGTGGAGCCAAAAACTTTGCGTGCTGTACCTCAAAAAAAAGAAAAAAAAAACCTTTGCGTGTTGTCTCTTACAAACTGTCAACGGGGGGCAACGCAGTACGGACGCGACGATTGGTCGTTGTATGCTGTTGAGTGTTGAGGCTTCGCTATTGGGCCAGAAGGCCCACTTTAGCATAGCGAATTGTTCCCTGAGCCTGAAGTAGCTCACGTCTGGACTCTGAACGTCGAAAACCGGGATTCTAAGGCTGCATTAATTTCCTCTTTCATTTCTCTTTCAATTCTTAATTTGGCTTTCTGGTTAAGGGTTTTGGTTGAGGCTGTGAGATTTTGTTGTTGACTTTTTAATTCACTTTGACATTGCAATCCTCTAAACAAAAATAGACATTTTGGTTGACTTTAATGATAATCAGACGATAACTTTCTCCAAAGCAGAAGTCTTTTTTCTTTTGTTTTTTGTTTTTTTGTTTTCCTTTAAATAACCTTCCAAATCAGAAGTTATATTCATGAATCATGATTAATTAAATTACCGTTGAGCCAAAGCAGGACTTCTTATGTAATCCATCATCCTCTCATTATGCTAACAATGCTCACAATCTACAGATTACATTAGACTAAGATAAGTGTTATAGAGGATTACAAAAGTAAATTTACAAAGTTATGTGATTTCATATAATCAATTAGATCTACTTTATAATAACAATAGATTTACAATCTAACATACCAGATTATGTCACATCACTTTATAAATTTTATTTTGTATAATTTATTTATGGCTAAAGTATTTCTCACTATCATATTCGGAAGATGCTCTGAAAACCCTTTCTAAAAACTCAGTAACGCAAGATTATATTCAATTAACGCTGCATATAGTTGTAACATCACTGCGTTCTTAATACCCATAAAAAAACACACATAGTCAAGGCATTGATGGAAGGCCAATATCATTATTAGTTAACCCATTTCTTCGTCTTCTTCTTCCCTGCCATAATCATTTCAGTTACCAAGTCTAATTTAAGCTAAGAAAACCAAAAGAAAAAATAGAAAAAAAAAAAAAAAAAAGAGGAGAGAGGATTCATTGAGACTGCCCCTCAAAAGATCAAAGAACTAAGGTTTCCCTATTCCTTCGTAAATCTTTTTGTTTTCTGCATAGCAGCTAGCGTAGCAATACCATGGTATGCGTTCATGTTTGTGATTGTTGTTGCTGTTTCTCCTGAGGGAGCTTTTTCTGGAGCTGAAATAATAGGGTCTGGTTCTCTTGGTGAAGCAGCAGAGCTTGCCGTCTCAGCTTCTCGTTCTCTTCTATGATGCTTCGGTTCTCCAGGTATAACTTCAAGTTCTTGACTTCCATCTCTGCCTTCGCTATCCTCAGCCTCTTCTTCTCTTTTGCTTCTTTCAATAGTCTTCTTTTCCTGTTAATTTACACGCATATAACTCTGTTGAGAGAGAGAGAGAGAGAGAGAGAGAGAGAGAGCTGAGTTGTGGAGGAAATAACCTGCTAAGCCGTCCAACTCGAAGGTTTTGTGGCTTTGACGACGGCCGTGGAAGGCAAAAACCAGAACGCAGGGAACTACGTGGGATGGATGAAGAGTAAATGCACATCTTTTTTCCCCCTAAAATTTAGCTCTCTGTTGGAGAAAATGGAGTACGCTAACTAGAGAGACGGGGTTGTTTATAGACAAGTGAATAAAGATCAGCGGCGAATAAAAATGTGAGTTGCAAGCGACAGCTTCTTGGACTTTAAATAGGACACTTGTGACTACGAACCATGTAGCTGTCACACTGTTTATAAATGCACATGAGAGAGAGAGAGAGAGAGAGAGTGAGGCAGTGAGAGATAGATGAGATGATAATAATTGTGAAAATAAATGGAATCTAAATTAATATTTTACAGTATATCAATTTATGAGTTTGATTCTGTAAGAGGACAATGATAGAAATCCGGGGATCCCACTCTACTTTTTTTTTTTGTAGTTTTTTTTCTTTAGTAATTAAGAATGTGTTGATTAATAATATTTTAATTTTTTTTTAAATATTTAAAAGTGTTAAAATAATGATGTAAAAAAAAGATAGATTATTATGTTTAAAATATATCGTAAATACATATGGAAAAAAAAGAGAAGAAAATGGCTTTTCTATGCGTACATGGTTTCGCCTATTGCACTTGATGAATAAAATTTTATTACTTAAAAAAAAAAAAAAAAAGAAGGGCTTCCCTTTATTTGTAATTTTCATTTGGAGACTGTATGTGCAAGCCTTTAATTAAATGAAAAAATATATATCATTTTGATAATGATATTATTGTAATTTTGAAAAAATTTAAAGACAAAATTAATTAAGTTTGCAATGCAATCTCAAAATAGAAATTGTACGTAGCATTGCTTCTTGTGGAATGAGATGAGATAAGAAATTTATAAATAGTAGTAAAATAATTTGTGAATAGTAATAAAAAAAAAATTGAGTTGTGATGTGTTATGAGGTTTTGAAAAATGAAAGAAAAAAATTGAATAAAAATATTATAAAATTAAAATATTATTATAATTTAATTTTTTAATATTATTTTTATTTTGAGATTTGAAAATTTTGATTTTTTTTTATTTTATTTGAGAAAATTTTAAGAATTAGGTTAAAAATATTTTTATTTGAGTGATGTTTGGGAATAAAATTGAGATGACATGAGATTGAATAGGATGAGATGAAAACTATTTCCAAACATGTCCTTAACCTATCTGATTACTTTTTCTAGTAGTCCAAGCAGCAAGCTGACTCCTAAACTGGGCAATGGGTTGAATCACATTGAACAAAGTAGTAGGGTCAGTTTTATCCGAGTCACGGTATATTTTATTAAGAGGATTTGCCGACGCATAAGAGAGGGAATAAAAATAAAAATAAAATTAATTATCTTGATCGATTTAATCAAAGTGATGATTTCTGAGTAACTTTTTTGCATTCTAGAACATTTCTCCTTCATGAGTTTGAAGACCGTCGGGATCCTTCTTCTACATGACGTAAAGGCTTATGTCTATTATGGAAGACGCGCGACTTTGACATGATCTTCGGGGGGATTAAGGTTGGCATTAGTCTGTGTCATTGATTCGAGTCTGCTTATCTACAACTCGTTCGTGAACTTAGCCATTACAAAGCTATATAATAGCACTAAGTACCGAGTGATCTAATGCAACCCACTAAGGTATAATATTGGTTTAATTTACCGGAATTCTAGCCTGCAAATTACTGGGGCTACATGAGCTCCCATTAATGACTTTCTGTGTATCTTGATGATGACGATGGCAATGGCTCGATCTGTCGTTTCCTGATCATGCTTGTCTACATGAAATGAAATCTATGTCGTATAATTAGCTCTAGAATATGAACGTGTAACAGCATATGATAAAAAAAAGTTACTGCTTTTTTTCGTCATGCTCAGTGATGATCATTTGCATCCATTTAAAAAGAATAGGTTTTTTGTAGTCCTTTCTGGGAAGATAATTGCCATGCAAATATATCATAAAATGATTGTAATCACTTCATGTTAATCCAAACTTCAGAAGAATGCAAATGGAGTTTCACCTGCAAATCACATGTATTTGGAGAATGAGTAGGAAATTGGAAGAAAGGGAAAGGTTATGAGGATGAAGAGTGATCATGAGTAGTCAGTGTGGTTAGGTTCTCTCCTTTTGTCCCTTTTTTTTTCTCACTGTAATTGATTGAGTAGTACCAGAGCCATGCTCATTTTATTTGGAAAATGAACCCCCCATTTTTGGCTTCATCTTCTTCTCCTCCATCATCATCTTCACCACAATCCCCCCCCCCCCTACTCTCTATCTTTATCATCCATCCACTGCGTGGTATTATCATAATGATGATGACGGTGGTGTTTTTTGTCCAATTTCATGTTGGCTGAGCCACTTCACATGGTCCCTCAACTTGCTGATTGGCAATTGACCTGAGAAAATAAATCACAGTGCTTCTTATTTCTTGGAAGAAGCTAAATCAGACTGCTCAGGTTTATCTAGAAATTATAAAACTAAATGGCCAAAATATGGAATTACAATCTTTTATTTTTTGACAAAAAAGAAAAAACCAACGAAAATTACCGGAGAGAGAGAGAGGAACAAAGTAATCATGACTTTTCATTTTATGTAAAATATACACATCTTTTTGCATGTAGGTGTAAAATAGGGGAGGGATCCTACCCTTCATAATGCCTCTTTGAACAAGGACCACTAGCTCGATCCTGTACTCATTTCTTGCATTACTAACACCAAAGGCCTTGCACTACCATACGAGGCATGTGATGAGGATGAAGGTCGTGGTAGTCAACTAAGAAATGAGACCTCTCTCATAATCAAAATGATCTAATTATTGCCTTATATTTTGGTTATGATGTTCATAGCACTTGGAATTTACTAAATCTCTTTATTTGAAATAAATATCTTGTTATTAATGATTGATATTTATATCTTGTGCCACCCCCACATCCTCAAATAATGTTTCCCATCATAATATTGGCAAGTTATTTGCTTAGTTTTACTACTATGTGTGCATTTAACTCCCACCTTCTTTAACTTTTAAGGCCCCATTTTGAATTTGGACTGATCTCNAAAAAAATTAAGTATTCAACTCATCTTAACTAAGTTCTCCAAACATGGCCAAAAATACCCACAGCAAATCATTATTAGAACAGAGAAAAGGGAAGGCTGCATTTGGATCTTATTGTGGGATAGAGAATCGATTTCCGTGCAAGGTTCAAGTAAGAGAATGGATTCGAGACAGGCCATTTGATATGCAGATTTTGAATAAGATGTGAAAGAGGAGAACCGACAAAAACAAGGAAGACAGAGAGCTGAAAACTAGTGAATTAGAGAGCAACATAGCGTGTTAGAAGTTTCACATGCACAGGGAATTATGACTGTTCATAATCATGCACCTCTCACCATCATACCATGTGGTCCACATCACCATCCAATCCTAAAATCCATAAAAACAAATAAAAAACTCATGGTCTCTCTGCCACTCAATTATCTACTGCAATATATTGCCCTCAAGATTGGTACAAACCCACCTAGCTCCCAATATTATCTCTTCTTCTGTAACCAGCATATCACTTTTATGCGTTACAATAATAATTGTCATAGCTCATACGAACTTGCATTAGGGTCAAAAGTTCAATGGGAGAACTGGGATTTTGCCATTGAATCTCATAATATTTTTTCTAATTTTTGCATAATTTTAAGCAACTTATCTTTGAACTGAAGGTTAGTTTGAACAAGAAATTATTTCACCTTTGTGCCGAGCAACATGGAGATTCCTCTGTCTGAACTGATATAAGTAGAAGGTCATGGTGAAAAGCAAACGATACATGTGGAAGGACTTTCTTTTTTAAAAATAAAATAAAATCCAACACTTTATTTTCTTTTGCATTTATACTTTCATGCGAAAGAGAAATAACCAAAACTTGAAGATGAGTATCAAATGAAAATTCGCAAACCTCCCTCAAATCACAAGTCATATGCAAGTGATAATCACAATTAACGTCTTCACAAAATTCATAGACTCAACTCCTAAACCGGTTCTATAAGAGAAAATTATTCATTCCTTATAAATATAACTAAGATATCGTCTACAGGCAATGTAAGATTATTCTTCAACACCTTCCTTCATATACAGGTCAACATTTTTTTTTTATCCTTGTCACAAGATAAATAGTGTGAGGCCCCATTTATCTTGTGATAGATTCTGATACTATTGAAGAAATTCATAGATTTAACTCATATCATAAAACTGATTCTACAAAAAAAGATTGATCATTTCTTATAAACATGTCCAAGACATTATCCATAGACAATATAAAATTATTCCTCAACACATCTGGCTCGAAGTCGTTGCAATCTTCTTGAAAAATGGGACAACTTTCGTTTTATGCTTGAAAACTGATT
>QEOT01002463.1:96245-106885 GCA_003123785.1 Pterocarya stenoptera | reverse complement strand
GCAGAAAATCTCACACTTGATGTCACCGAGATTCGTGTGCAGCGTGACTGACTGGGAAAACCCAAGGAACAAATTAGACAAAAAGGCAACAGCGTGAATAATCACAGTTTAATTCGTGAACTGAAGGTGTTCGATGAAAGTACGCGAAGAAAGACTAACCATTATGTTTCGCGCAAGTCGCGTCCTTTTCGAATTCGTCTTTGCAGCGTCTAAATTTCGAGGGCTGAACAGAATTTGACGAGCTTTTTGTTCGACCTAGATCCTTCTAGAAGGTTAGGCACTGCATTCTATTTTCAATGGGTGAGAGAGACTAGCATACGCAACTAACAAAATAAAGAACTAATCATTGGGTTTCCTTGATCCATGTCGTTTGAGCAGCCCATATGAAAGTTTTCGGGCTAGTCGACGAGGAAGTAGTTTTGGGCCAAGCAGTGAGCATGGCCACCCATTAATACGCATGCCGTCAGGTTTATAGGAGCCCAAACACAAAGCATTTTTTGTTTAATTATCAGGGACACAGGTCTCTAAAGGATGTTAAAGGCAAGAATAATAATGAAAAAAACCTACTCAGCATCTTTAAACTACACACTTATTTTTATTTTTTTATGTTTTTTTTTTCTCAGTACATGTCTGCTGAGTATGACAATAATAATTTAATAGAAACGAGTGTGGGTGGGGCAAGCAATCCACCAAGAAGATACGGTACCCTTGAAATTCAAATTGGAAGATGCTGGCTATTTCACCTATGGGAACTCTGGAGTTTTTGACTTGGAGACAAGATTCAAACCTATGCCCCAAAGCGACCACATATTTATGGTCCCTCCCATTATACCTGTCCTGCCCCCCCATCCTCTCCAGCCCTCTAACTGCTTGCTGAACACTAATGGCCAACTTCATAAATGATAGCGGGTCCAATGGGTGTTGAGGTAAATTATCGTGCTTTATGTCTTTAACTCTCTCTGGTGAACCTTTTTTATTTTCCTCCAAGGATTGAAGGCATGTGAAAGTATAGAAACCGTGATGGCCCCAAAAGCACTCAAAACGGCATATTCCCTCTCCCAATTGCCACGTCTTAAAGTTACACGAAAGGCCCACAGGGACACCGCAATTGTTGTTAGTGTTGCGAGGAAATTAGCGGACTGTAGTCTGTAACACATACTCTATTACTTATTCACATTTTATTTTATTTTATTGTTTCTTAGCACAGTCACATTTTTCAATAAAATCTGACTAATTGAGCAAAACCAAACTCATCTTATCTTATTCTATCGTCTTGATTGATGTAATAGATTGAAGTAATTTTATATATGAGTAATTCTACTCTCCCCGCTGGGAGTCCCGTTGGGGGCTCCCGCTGGGATTTTTTTTTTGTTTTTTATTTTATTTTATTTATTTTTTATTAAGAAAATAATTTTAAATAAAAATGTAATTTTTTTAAAAAAAATATAAAAACACATTAAAAAAATATATATTGAAAATAAAAAAAATAAAAAATATAAAAATTTACATTAACAGGACACAGAGCGGGACACCGAGCGGTGTCCCTAGAACTACTCTTTTATATATTGACCTACGTGTATTTTGTCTGCATGCACCCAAGATAGATTCATTCAGCCTTCGGAATTCATAAAAAGTGTACTTTTATAAATTCATGATTTGTGTTGGGCTTATGATTTTATTTTATTTTATTTTTTTAATTGTTGTCATGGAAGCTACTACAGAATCATCCAAAGCTCTAAAAATATGATTTCAATTATTATGCTCTCCAAAACTACCGACTCTCTCGACCCATCGCTGGCTCGCAACGAAGTTGGGAAAGGACCCCAAGGGCCAACACGCCCTGATGCGGTCAAACAGCTCGAGTAAGGAAGGCCACAGCTGTATATGACACGACACTACCTATATGCTTTTGGCTTCCCAACAACGTCAAATCATGACTGCGTGTCTAAATGACATTTTAGATTAGGAAAAATTTAAAGGAAGGAGATTTCGTGTACGCCTTGCGGACGAATAAGTAGTGACATTCCAGGTCATAAATGAAACGTATTTAAAAGTTGTGTTTGGTTGTTAGATTCAATTGAATTCAATCTAATTTTAAATTGAATTTCATATTCAAATATTAACTCTTAAATTATTAAACTCATCTCAATTCAAAATTTCTTTATACATGAGACTCACAATCTTTTTCAACTTAATACATCTTTATATGTAAGATCCACAACTTTTTTCAACTTCTCATAAAAAGTATTAAACTCATCTTAGTATTCAAATACATTTTAAACTCAGTTTAGATGGGTCTTATATAACTCTATCTACTACTCAACTCACTATTATTCATAAAGAATTAAAGTCAACTCAACATCCAAACACAACCTAAAAAAAAATTACGGGAGAGTGTAGCCATGCAGGCGGCGAGAAAAATTTGTGTCCAAACGGTGCGTTTGTTATTTTTGTAAAATGATGCGTTTTGAAAAAAGCCTTCATCCCCTCCACGTTCTTTTGTTTGCATTTTGATGTTCAATAGATTTTTCTAGAATTTAAAATTCTAACTATAGATTTTTTGCAAGGTTTTCTTTTCCTTATGGCATTCTCTGTCTTTACCCTTTTCTAAAGGATCTCATGGGTCGCCAAAACCAGACTTCAACCATTGTTGATTTGTGGTCGATGTTGTTGGCCTCGGTCTTCTCGCTTGTCTAGGAGAAGATAAATCCTTTTGTGGGCGATGTTGATACCTCAACCGTTGCCCAAAGCTACATGTATATAGATTGTTAGGTCTCTCTCTATTGACGCTTCCCAGGATTTTCCATCCAATATGATGATGATTTTGATTGCAACTTATTAAAGTGGGTGTTGATGTCGTGTTTCACAGCTTGAGCAGCACCTCGAGATCCAAACTCCACGTCGCTTGCAACTAAGAGGGAAAAGAGGCTTCGGTGATAGTTGGGATCACTCTGATGCTAAAATTAGTGAATGATTCTATGAAAAAGGCTCAGTGATACAGAATCAACAAAAAGAGTTATCAGACCGAGAGTGTGAGAGAGCTCCCGCATAAGGGATAACCTTTATTTATACTTGATTCAGATTCCATGCTGAGGGAGATCGTGGTGTGTCAGGTGTCAGACCTGCTGCCACTCATTTTCCTACCGCCACAGTGTTAGTTCGCAGCTTAGGCGGCCGAGGGAGATTGTGCGCCGCACTAGATATGTCCTACAGCCACCCTCTTGCTAGCATAGGGTGTTAGATCGTGGGCGAGTCATCCTCTGTACGTAGGGCGTGCCGTTGCGTGTTAGATCTCCTGACACATGCATTGATTGTGGCGTGCCTTGGGTCTGCCGAATCCGCAACCGGACTCGTGCTATCGTTAGCGTATAGTTTGGCATCCTGTCCAGTGCTTTGTGATAGAGTTTGGAAAGTTACCGACCCTCGAGACATTCCCCTTGGCCCTTCTGAGCTTGGTGTCGATAGGCCGTCTCAAGTTAGTTCGCGTTCGGTTCCCCACCCCCCTGCCTGGGATTCCATAGCTCAACCTTCTTGGACTTGGGTCCTTATGGGATGGGCCATGGGCTCGATATCCGATCCTTCGGTCCGGGGTCTCCAGCTTTCTTACTTGGATATGTGGTTTTATAACTTGGCCTTCTTGGGCTCAAGTCCTTTCGGGGATGAACCCTTCTTTCTTGGCCGCGACTATCCTTCCCCGCCGGAATCTTCACCTTGTGACGATTATTAGGCTGCAAATTGTCTACGTCGTCCCAATTTCAACATTGAGGCTGCGCCGACAAGGTTGCCGCGTAAAATCATTCCACGATCCAGTCCCTACGATGCTTGAGCTTGCCATTGTAGTCCGAAGACGCCACCATTATGACAGTGTCTATGAACGTCACGTCGACCGATATCTGGGAATAGAAATGGAGACGACGAGCTTGTGGGAAGCGTAGTGCAAAATACCAAAATCCTCTTCGTCGCATTTTCTTGTAATAATATAAAACAAGCCACGTCAGTAGGCGTGCACAAGGTAGTGCCCGAAGTTGTCTGTATGTCATGTTTAGATTATCATCAATGTTCTCGAAACATCCATCCCCTCCCTCGCCACAAAGTTACGAACACCAACATCAAAACAGTGGTCCACAAAAAACATGGAGGCCACAGTCTTATTTTCTCTCCACGTGGCCCAACGGTCGGATCTAGCTTCGCTCTTTTATTGTCAGAACAACAACAAAATAACAGGTAAATTAAACGGAAGAAAGCGTAGCACCCAATAATTTCACAATCTCCTAAAATAAAACAAATCAAATACACCGACAACAACGAAAAAAAGGCTGAACAAATGCAACATTCACCTCAACACCCAGTGGCTGCTAAAATACGCAGCTAGCTCACTTTAACCCCCTACCTTCCCTCACCCATTAATTAAATAAATTTAAGCGGTAAAACGCGAAAAAACTCCTAGCCAAATAAAAACACAAAATTTCAGACCCTCCGAATTTACCATTTAGGACAAGACAATGGGGAAAAGTACAGTGACGGAGAGAGTGATCAGTACTGCCACCAATGCAGATCCCTTAACGTGCCCAGCTCCGTTATCCGAGGTGCTGTTCTGCGACTCGTGCGAAGGCGCGTCAGCCGGAGCACCACCCGGTGTCTCTGTCGGTGGGGCAGGGGGCGATGCCGACAGCGGCGACGGCGCCTCAGTCACCGGAGAAGGTGCCACAACCGGCGCGGGGCTCGGAGACGTCGGTGATGGTGCCGGTGCTGGAGAAGGTGATTTCCCAAACAACTCGGTCGGAAGAAGCACGCTATCCACGCTGAAGATCACCAAAGGCGTTGAGTCGAGCACCGTTTCAGCAACTCTGGACGAGTCGACTCCAGTGTGAAGCGTGACCGAGTCACCAGCTGATGTAACGGTCAGGTCGTACTTTCCGGCACCATTAGTTGCTAACGTAGTTAGAGGATCCTTGGTGGTCTTCAGCGACCCGATGGGTGTGTAGCCAGCACGTGCATGATACAATAGAAGCGAGACTATTTCGGCATTCGAGAGCTTGCTCAGATCAGGAACTCCTTTAGCCTTAAAAGCCTCATCCTGCGGCGCAAAAAGAGTCAAACCCTTTTCAACCGCCCCCTCGTACGTTTTGATCACACCGTTGGCAACAATCAATGATGCAAAAGTTTTGCAACCAGCCTTTTCAAGTGCAGCCGTGATGTTTACGTCCGAAGCCGATGGAGCCGGCGCCGTCAGGAGCCCCGGCGAGTCGATGAAGGAGCTGATCTCAAGGACGGAGATGTTGTAGGCGATTTGCTTGACAGACTTGGTGAAGCTGGAGTCGAGCTTGGAGCCCGGAGCAGCGGAACCGAAGCCGACCTTGCCACCCCGGAGATCGGTAATGTTCACAAAACCCAGATTCCCTGGGACATTTCCGGTAGTTTGGTAGAGAGTGGTAGTGAGGGTGGAACCCTTGGAGATTTGATGGAGCTTAGGTGGGTCAAAGTAATCAAGGAGGACAAGGAGGCGGAGTGCGTTCTTGATAACGGAGAGGGGGTGTTTGGACGTGAGGGCGGACATGGCCCCATTGTTCAGGACGAGGACGGTGATCGTTTGGCGGGTGTTGATGTCGTCGGCGAGCTTTGTTTGGGTCAAGAAGTTGTTGTAGTCGGAGTATTCCGGGAAACCGGAGAGAATCTCGGTGATATTGTGGGCCGAAACGGAGGCGGTGAGGGCAGTAAGAGCGAGAAACAGGAAGATAGGCTGTAATGCGGCCATGGTTGGAAGTTAGGAGGCAGTACTGAAGAAAGAGCTGGTAGAGTAAGAAGAGACTGAACGAGTAGCAGCAGGTATTAAAGAGAGAGAGAGCTAACTAAGGTCAAGAGTTGTTTGTTAACCATGGTTGAGGGAGGGTTAACTAGGGTGAGGTGGCGGCTAGGAGGTGGCCATGTGAGAGGAGGCAGCAGAGTTTGTTCACAGCTGTAAATGAAAAGAGTGTTGTGTGGCATATGTTCTTTGCTAATTGCATTGCCGCTGCCCTGCTACTTTGTCTCTTGAGTGGAATTTACGGAAATGGGCCTTTTTTTTATCCTTTTGATTTATGACAGGAAAAAGGAAAGAGGAGTTACGATGAAGATGGTCGGGTACTGTGTAACGGTTACAGAGAAAGCCCAGATCGAGAGTTTGGGGAACGTTGGGTGGGGCCGGGGCTCAGCATAGCCCCTTGTGGTTTTCAAAACTTTTACCTCCGTGTGTACTTGCATGAATGTGGGAGATTCATTATGAAATTAGCCAATTCATTTATACACGAACAAATATTTCCAGTCGTCTACTATGAAAACATCACGTAATTTTTGTGAATAAAATAAATAAATATAAGATTTACATAAAAATATATTTATTTTTTTAATAATATATATATATTTTTTTCAAAATGATTATACGGTACTTGTACAGTCAGAACATTACTTACTATCTTCTAACCTTTGTGATAATTTTGAATCAAGTTGTTATCACCTAAAATCGGTACAATAGGCCAAAAGGGAAAAAAGAGTAATTCTCGATCCGCTATAATAATTGGGCCTCGATTGGTGTCGTGTTGAACCCCCGATGGTGGTTCGGTGTTGTTGTATGATATCCGTACGTACTTTCATGTCAGTGAAAAGTAAAATAAGTACTGAGAAAATAAAAAGAATGAAACATATAGACTTACGTGGTTTGGTACTTAGTCTATATCCAAGGGGGTTCGGGGAGGAGCAAGTCTCCTGTAATATGCTTATTTTACGTTCTCTAATGGTATCTCATCCTCACTGTACAATGGATATTGAATGTATATCTTCTGGTGGAGACCTCATAGCTAGAGCTCCTGTTGTGAGGTTGAAGAAACCTCTGTCGAAGTTGCGTCAAAAGTCCATGAAGTCGTCTGGCTCCCTCTTTTTATCTTCTGCCCCCTATTGCTTTATGTCATTTCCCATTAACTTTATGTCACTTCCTGCCTCTTCCTTTTTATAATTTTCACTCCGCCTTTTGTTCATTCCCTCTCTCATCTTATTCTCCCCTGATGAATCCCCCTATTGGGCTAGGCCTAGGAAATACTATGGGTATGTTATATTTTATCCCTTATAGTAGCTTGTGATTCTTAAGGGTAATTTATTCTAACAAAAACCTTGGGTATCTTTAAAGATAAAGCATGCAATCAAAATAATCCACCAAAGTCCGTAGATAAATAAATTTCGGGTGAGGGCTCCTAGTTATCTGTTCCTATCGCATTAAGCAGTAAATATTTTTGAGCACGGGATTAGACGGGAGATGGGTTCGACCGCATCAAGTGCGAGCACGGGGCTCGTCTTGACCAGGTGAGCGGGAGATAAGCCCTACCACATAGAGTGTGAGCGCGGAACTCGTCTTGGCGAGGTGAGCAAGAGATAGGTTTAACCGCATAGAGTGCAAGGGTAGAGCTCGTCTTGGTGAGATTAGCGGGAGATACGCTTGATAGCATAAAATGCGAGCGCAGAGCTCGTCTTGGTTGTCGTGATGATCCTTTGACGTGATGGTTGTCGTAGGTTCTGCTTGCCGTGAGGAATCGAGGGGGCTTGTGATGGCTCACGATGGTTGCATGGCGTCGAGGGATGGACAGTTGCACATGGTGGCACTGCAAAGAAACACGTGAAGGCCTTTGAACAAGGGGTGGTGTTGAGTCTTCAACCGAGTGTCGTAATGGAGGAGTCATGGGCGACGTGGCTCTATTTTTTGTTGTATAAAATCGAGGCTATGTTGGTACACATGTGTTGGTTTTGGTGGTTGGTTGTCGTGGAATGGTTGATTTCCTCGTGGTGGTGGAAGCTTGAACATAGGGCTGCGAGTTCACATTTCACGTCCATGGAGGAGAGAGGTGGCTCGGCATGAGGGAGGAGAGAGAGATCTTCTGTGTATCCACGGTGGCATGAGGAGTTACCTCTATGAAGGAGAGTAAGAGAGAGAAAAAGAAAGACTGGGAGAGAGTTATGTGTGTGTCGATCGATCGATGGTTGGAAGGGAATAGAGTTATTGAGGGAGGGTCTGCAATCGAGATAGACCGGTAAGGTTTCAACGTGGATCAGACGTGGGTTGGTTACAATGTGATTGTCACAACATGATCGTTGATGAAGAATCGCCAAGGAGAGAGAGAGAGAGAGAGAGAGAGGGGTCACGAGGGGATGAAGATTTTAACCTGTGTCAAAATGCCGTCGTTTTGTGCGGGTTGTTTAAAAAAAAATTCTGGATACCAGGTGTACCCGAGTTTTGCAATTCGGGTATCAACCCGAGTTTGTTCCGGGCTTGAACTTGTAACCAGAACTTGGTTATCCGGATTCCAAATTCGGGTTGGAAAAAAACTCGGCTCGAATAAATAGGCCTAACACCTCCGTAGACTAGGATGACTCTTTCTCCCATTCCATTATGTAGTACGATTTTTTGTTGTAACATACCATGTCTAGTATTGTTCAATGTTTTCATTTATGTGTGGTTTGGATGATGAGTTAAGATGAGATAAGATGAAAGTTTAATAAAATATTATTTTTAATATTATTATTGTTTTGAGATTTAAAAAAATTGAATTCTTTATTATATCTTGTATGAGAATTTAGAAAATCTGTAATAATCAGATGAGATAAAATGATTATGATATCCAAACGGGACCTAACAAATATAAAACGTATATATAAAATTATATATATACGTGGGTCAGAAAATATTATTTAAAACTGTTTTCATATAGAGAGATGTGGGTCATATATAAAATTATTTAAAACGTATCGCATTAACAAATATGTCTGAAAATAACTAAATTTAAAGTAAAGGCTAACATTATATTTATTCCAATTGCAGCCCAATCTTACACGGTTTAAAAGATGGACGCTACACTTGAAACTTGCAGTAGAGATCGCTCCCTTGTGACCAATCACACACGGTTTGGGATGGGCCTTAGACTAGCAAATTAGTAATTTTATACAGATGGGCCTGTGCGTATTTTTGAATTCCAGAAAAATCTAGGGCCATCCCGTAGAAGTACTTAGTACGGACAATCTGCGGGCCCTAATAGGGCCCACCTTTCAGTGAATCACGTACAAGTGGGTCTCAATAGTGAAGTATCGGAGTCCGGCCCGGAGCGGAGAGCCCGATGATGTGTCCTCGTCACTCCTCCGTCTCAGACAGTTACCGGACAAGAACCCTGACATGGCGCGTGGACATATCTTCGGTTATCCTTAGCCGCTACAGTCGTTGGTGCGTTTATAAGTTTATAACACACTCGTTTCATTAGGATGAGAATCAACGTTCTGAGTTTCTTCTGGATTTCATATATATATTTTGAAAAATGTTTTAGCGATTACATAAAAATAAATTTATAAAAATATAATTTGATGTGATACGACAGATTATAAAATTATTTTTATTATAAAATAAATCTAATAGATTTTATAAAGCTATATAAATATGTGAGTTTACATTGTATAATCTCTTTATATTTGTAACAGTTCTTATATTTTTTTAAGTAATTCTGCTTTAGATCCAAGTACCACCTCTCATTTAGTTTCATAAATGACATAAGATTCAATGAAATAAAAGTTAAAAGTTAAATAAAATATTACTAAAATATAATTTTTTCATATAATTGTTATTTTAAAATTTAAAAAATTTAATTTTTTATTATATCTTGTGTACAAATTTAAAAAAATTATAATGATTAGATGAAATAAAATGATTTGTAAAAATACATTAGGCCTAACTATCCCTCATTTAGTGCTTTTTTATTTTTTCCATAATAAATATGTGTTATATGAAAGATGGATCGAACAACCTAATTAATGTAGCATGAATAAAATAAAATAAAATAATTTAAAATATATAGTGATTGTGGCGAGACTTTGAGCAGTATAATACATATTTAAAAAAAAAAAATGATAGTGTGGCTCTCAAATTTGATTGCCAAATATAATTATTTATTTATTTTAGTTTTATTTTTTAATAAAAAAAATTAACTATCAAAAATTTTATATTTATATTTTATATTCACGAAAAATATTTAAGAGATATTTTAAAAAATAAATAAAAAAATTATTTATATTATTGTACATAGGAGTGCACCTAACATTTCCTTTTTGTTTTTTTTTTTAAATTTTCTTTTCGGCTGAAGAGAGAGCTGCAGAGAGAAAAAGAAAGAAAGAAAGAAAAATAACAAAACAAAAAGAGGCAGAACTAGAAGGCTGAGAACGTCAGAGTTTCTGTCTCCCTGACACCCACTTTAATCTCACGCTCTCTCACAGACTGATCAGACCAGGTCAGAGAGAGGTTTCTTGCTTTTGGATGATTGAATTTGAGCTTGGCACGTCAATATGCCTCGGTTCCTCTCTCTCCCTTTCATTTTTGTTATTTTTTTTGGGCTTTTTTGGCTCTTCAAATTTTTTTCCCGTTGTCTCTTATCTCTCTCTCCCCAACTCCGCGCGTTCGATTTGCTTCCTTTTGAAGCTCATGTGAAATGGAAGCTCTACCTTTTCAATGCGTACCATCTTCCCATTCTGGTTCTCTCTCTCTCTCTCTCTGCGTCTATTTTCTCTTGGCTTTATTTAATTTTTTGTTTTCGAGGTTCATAAACTTTGTTTTTCTGTTGGGTAATTTGAACGGTGTA
>QEOT01002463.1:36499-62310 GCA_003123785.1 Pterocarya stenoptera | reverse complement strand
ATTTATCTCTCTCTCTCTCTTACTCTTTCTCTCTGAGGTACAACTGGGAAGGGTAGGCTAAGCTCGTGCAGATGGTTCATCAGTGTGGAGGAAACATTGGAGACTTTTGCAGGTAGGATCTGAATGTAGAGGAATGGGAGGGAGGAAGAAGAAAGGTAAAAACAAATTGATAGAGAAAGAGAGAGGGAACGAAATGAAATAAATGTTGAAAAAATAAAATTTGTTATAAAAAACAACGCCGGTTGCATGGTTTCGCAAGGGCCGGTTGTACATAGAGTTTCTTGAAATTGTCAAAATCAAGTCTCCATTAACTTATTAACATCATTCAACAAGAAGATAATGAGTTGGAGTGGACGATAGGGATTATTGACTCCAGATTACTATTAAATATTTATAATTATGAGTTTTTCTATGAATTATCAACTGTTGCTGATTTCACACCCCACATTGACGTGTGGGGTTTTATTTTTATTTTTTTCTTCTTCTTTCCCCGTTTTATTTTATTTTCATTCAACTTTTGCATCCCATCCCGCACCTAGCCTTTGACTTGCCTAGCCTTCCTCGCCTGCAACCTCGCCGCCTCCCTTTGCCCAGCGCCACCCCGCTACACCGTCCATCTGTTCAACGCCACCCCACGATGCTCATTTGTCTGCCCAGTGCCGCTCCTCCCCGCAAGCTGATTTAATGGACAACAACACTTCTTCGGTGGAGCTCTGTTTTTCCGCTGTCAAGAACATGCAAAGACTATCTTATTGGTTGTGAACCACAACGCCTTCTCCAAATAAACCACTAGCTTCCACCAACGTCCCGCACGACGTCAAAGCGCACCTTGGGAAACCAACCGACAAAGCCACCGTAACAAGCTCCCCATGAAACGTCGTACCTGCACCACACAAGCAGTCAAACAGCCTCTGTTTTAGCAACCCGAAAACAGGGCTACCACTTCAGTGGCATAAGGCTCTCTACACCACCTTGAAGGACTAACATCCGTCACGGGAACCACCAATATTGAAGCTAGTGCCACCTCAGGCCACCAAATGCAAGCCACTGTGTATACAGCGTAGGCAACAGTACCTAAAACTAAAGCCTCTCCAGCAACCATCCCATCTCCATCATGAACCTCTCCTCTACACCTTGCACTACCCATCAGTCATGTCTCCCACGTTCCACTGTGAATGTTGCACCATTGCATAAACCGTAACCACAACCATCCAAATGTGAAGCTTAGCTTCACACGACCAGCACCATCACCATTGCTTTTGGTCAACGTTGTTCTTGGATGGAATGGAAGAAGGGAGGAGGTAGGGATGGTAAGGAATGGGTTTCTTGGTGATGGGTTTGAGGCGTAGTGAACCCGATCCACACGTAGGGTGTGCCGGTGTGGGGTATGTGTTAGGGACCGGATGATACCAAGAATATTTTTATATTTATAAGTTAGTATCTTTATCCTAAGAGTAATGATACACATCAGGTACTGTTCACGACTGATGCGTATCACACCTTACGTGTCACCATTGTTCTTATATATATATAAATTTTTTTCCCTCTCCTCACCCGTTTCTCTCTTTCTCTCTTCTTCCTCTCGTTTCTCTCCTTCTTCCCGTGTCTCCCGTTGCAGCCTAAATCCGGCATCGCCGCTACCGGTTCGGCCTCCCACTGCAGCCACCGACCACTGCCACCGAGCCCCCCCTCCTCCCACAGCCCGAGGCCCGTACGCACGCATGCACGCCCGTCGCCCTATCCCACTCACCCACGTCGCGGCTCACATTCGCCCCCGCCGCCGTCAATTCGGCCTCCCACCGCAGCCATCGACCACCACCGCTGAGCCCGAGACCGGTTGCTCCTCTGCACGCACGTTCGTTTCTCTCTCCCTCACGGCCAAATCTCCACATCTCGCACTGAGTCTCCCTCACGGCTAGATCTCCACATCTCCCATTGGCTGCCGCCATCTCGACAGTCGATGCCCAGAAATGAGCGACGGGCAAGAGGCCTTGGGAGACGGGGGGAGGCCGTGGGCGATTCGAGCAGCTCTCGGGAAGGAGGACTCAGGAGAAGTAAAAATGAAAATGTGAAATGAGAGAAACTGGATTTTGTTACGAGGTCATTTTAATCATTTTACTAGGTGTGGGTTGGATGATCTTCAACAGAAGCGGATGCGAATCATTTTTCTTATCGTAATGATCAAAATGAAAGGTGCAGTACACTCACAACCTAAACGGCACGTTTCTAAGAAAATAGGTTATGGCCCATGGGTAATTAAATGCAATTTGACGCTATCCCGATTTATAGAAAACGACATCTACCAAATCATTATATAATTCTTACACAATTATTTATTAAAACTCTTATTATTTTTTAGATTTTAAATTCATCAAAATTAAATAACTTTAATAAATCATTGTGCACTAATTATTTTTTCTTATTTATTACTTATCAAATATAATAATATAATTGTTAATATGATATATTTTAAATAGAAAAATGATAGATGCAACCGCCTGGTGAAACCGACATGCAACCGACTCGTCCACGTCACGTGTTTAATTTTTAGCTTCCTTTCCCTATCCATTTCGTTCACCCTCTTTACCCTTCGAAATTTCATTTCTCTCTCCCTCCCTCCCTCCCTCTCTCCATCTCCATCAGACCATTCCTTCTCCCTCGAAGTCAAGGTCTTGGACAGTGTCGAATTCAACAGCGAAGAGATAATTAGAGAAATTTTCAATGTTGCTGGAATTAAGGAGACTGAGGTACTACCGAGACACAACATTTAGATTCTTGGAGGTGGCGATTGCGAAAGCGAGGCCATGGCCTTTGAGCTCAGGACACTCGGGGACAATAGCAAAAGCAAAATCCATGGCCATGGCCTCTGGATTTCTGGATCTCAGTGCTGCCGTCTAAGGTAAAGTTTTCGGTGTCCACATCTTTGAATCCCCGAAAGAAGAGCTCGGTAGGCTGGGATGAAACTGGGATTGAAAGGAAGATAAATACAGAGAAAAATCTAAGCAGCTTGGCCACTGTTTGGTACGAGATTGATTGAGGCATTCGGAAATAGCATTTAAAAGGGTTTGGTAGTATCGTTTGGCTTCAATTATTGTTGTGCTCCTTTTACTCTCCTCTTTGGCTTCGCTTTCAACAACACGAGGGATGGATAGTGTTGAATTCAACTCGAAGTGATGAACAGTAACAAAGCCCCTTTCGTCTTCTCCACGAACCCAAACTAAATAAAAAAAATTAGACTTTGTTGGTGCTTAGCAACTCAGTATTCGATTTGTGGTTAACTAATTGTGAAAGAAGAAAAATCTTATGCAACAGATCAGTATAAAGTAAAAAAAAGGACTGAGCTTAATGAATATTGTTTTCACAAGCCTTCCAAGAAAAGTGGTGATGTTTTCCGTAATGATGTTTTCACGAGCCTCCCAGAAATAAATGGAAGTACAGAGTTTCTGAGTTTTTCATTCCATAGAAAAATGAAGAGAAAAGAATGAGGGAGGAAGAAAGATGGAAAAAAAGAAAAAGTGAGACCCAAATATGTCAGGCGGTTGCTCCACGGTTGTACATAGCAAAGTTGTTTAAATAATTATTGTTAATATGATATATTTCAAATATAATTGTTAATATGATATATCATGTAAGGATGATATGACATGTTCATTAAGGTTTAGTTTATTTTTAGAGATGAGATGAGATGAGATAAGATAAGATTAAAGTTAAAAAGTTAAATAAAATATTGTTAGAATATATTTTTTAATATTATATTTATTTTAAGATTTGAAAAAGTTGAATTACTTATTTTATTTTATATAAAAATTTAAAAAAATTATAATAATAAGATAAAGAAATTTTTAAAACTTTTAAAATTTTAAGTTTTGATGTTGAAAACAATCTAGGCCTAATCCACGTCTACAGTATGGATCTCAGCTTTGTAGAAAATCTTTGTAAACGAAAACCGTTCATCATTGACCAGCAACTTCCCTCTTCAAGTACACTTCGTTACTCCCACGATACGGCCTTCCTCCGGCTCCATCCATGGATTTCCTCTCAAATCCCATGGCCATGTCCTCCGCCGCTTTGGCTATTATCGTTTCTTTTCTGGGTGTCCAGATTCTAGCAAGGAAAATGAAGAAAGATAAGAGAAAGAAGAAGTACCATCCTATTGCCGGAACCACATTTAACCAGCTCCTCAACTTCCACAGGTTGCACCACTATATGACTGACCTTGCCGGAAAGTACAGGACATACAGGCTTCTCAGCCCTTTTAGGAACGAGATTTACACTGCGGACCCAGCAAATGTCGAGTACATACTCAAAACTAATTTCGACAATTATGGCAAGGTATATCCCTTATCTCTAGCTGGTTCAGAATTCAGAACATCCTAATATGAAGATTCTTTCTTTCTTTCTTTCTTTTGAGTCTTTATTTTGGAGAGTTATGACGCAGAATATCTAGATAAAATTATAGATCATGTAATCTGAAAGGAATAAGAATGAACTAATTTACACCAAAAATCAGTTTTCCAAGCAGATTAGTGTGAATTCTTCTAGGTCCACTTCTGTTTAGTGGGGTAAATTATTTTAGTTTCAAGTCAAATCTAGTTTTTGGTAGGCGTTTTCCTCGAGCACTGAGTATCTTGTACTATGGTTTCTACGAGGATTGAATTTCAATTTTTGGGAAAAGGCCCAAACCGTGAAGTAAATTATTAGGATTGAAGACTTGTTTGTTTTGTTCTTTGAAACCTTGTGCAGGGATGTTATAACTACGTCATGCTGAAGGACCTTCTAGGAGATGGGATTTTCACAGTCGATGGTGAAAAGTGGCGCCAACAGAGGAAGATATCAAGTCATGAGTTCTCCACAAGGGTGTTAAGGGACTTTAGCAGTGAGATCTTCAGGAAAAGTGCTGCAAAACTGGCTCATATAGTGTCTGAAGCAGCAACTTCCAACCAGATCATCGATCTTCAAGTGAGTTTTGGACACGCCAATGTTCACAAAATGACTAATTCCATATGATGTTACATGTTGACAAGTTCTAATTATTCATGTAGGATCTATTGATGAAATCAATCCTGGATTCACTGTTCCAAGTTGCATTTGGAATCGAGTTAGACAGCATGTGTGGATCAAATGAAGAAGGAAAGAATTTCAGCAATGCGTTTGATGATTCGAGCTCAATGACCCTTTTTCGTTACGTTGATATCTTTTGGAGAATCAAGAAGTTTCTAAATATTGGATCAGAGGCCACCTTAAAGAAAAGTACCAAAATTGTTAATGATTTTGTGTTTAAGCTGATACACAACAAGATTGAGCAAATGAAGAACTCAAAGGATGAATCTTCCGTGAGTGACAATAGCTTAGAGTTTCTATCTTTAATTGATTGTCCAGCCATGAGATAAATTTTTCATAGCGTGTGCAATGCAGATAAAGAGAGAAGACATCTTGTCAAGATTTCTACAAGTGACACAGAATGATCCAACATACTTGAGAGATATCATTCTTAACTTCATCATAGCTGGCAAAGACACGACTGCAGCCACCATTTCTTGGTTTATTTACATGCTCTGTAAGCATCCTGCCGTTCAAGAAAAAATTGTTAAAGAAGTGAAGGAAGCTACCACCAATAAAGATATCTCAAACTATGCTGATTTTGCCGCCACTATTGGTGAAGAAGCTCTAGAAAAGATGAATTTTCTCCATGCGGCAATTACTGAAACTCTAAGACTCTATCCTGCAGTTCCTGTGGTAATGAGAATATCAACTATATGAATCGTAACCACTAAATGGTTGCGTCTGTAAATACTACCACAAATGCTCTTTTCTGGTATAATTTCTCTTTGAAACCAGTATGTGAGTGGTGATGGAGTGAGAGTTACCATTGTTTTTGGATTTCTACAACAGCAAGTTAATTACAATTGTGTCCCAACTTCTGACAGCTACCATTCCCAGTGGTTTTAGCATTATCCAAGCCTAACCCAATTTTTATTTTTTATTTTTTGCTTACAGGATGCAAAGATTTGCTTTTCTGATGATACTCTACCAGATGGCTACAATGTGAAGAAAGGAGATATGGTAGCTTACCAACCTTATGCAATGGGCAGGATGAAATTCATATGGGGTGATGATGCCCTGGAATTCAAACCAGAGAGATGGCTCAATGAGGATGGAATTTTCCAACCAGAGAGCCCTTTCAAGTTTACGGCCTTCCAGGTTAGCATAAACTCAGTTGGGATATTCTGTTAAGCCACCGTTTCTCCCAAAAACTTAATAGTGGATTGAATTATTTGAATTATATTCCCTAACACTTCCCTTCTCATGAGACCAGTCAGCACATGAACCTAAGGAAATGAAATTGGCATTGAAAATGATTTCATGAGACCAGTGAGGTTTTTAAATAAAATTGGAGTTTTGAAGGAAAAAAAAAAAAAAAAAATCTTCTACAGCTTTTACATTTCGAGAAGTTTATGCTTCAAGCTCATCTTCATTACAGGCATGTCTAACTCTTTTGGAAAAATGTTGAAATGTCTTTAAGTAACAGTAGATGCCAACATATTGATCTCTTTTTTTTTTTATGCGAACCCTCATTTTTCTGTAGAGAAACCTTTACTATGCTTGTGAAGAGAATCTAAACAAAATTTCTACCGGTTCACAGGCAGGCCCACGAATCTGTCTTGGAAAAGAGTTTGCCTACAGGAATATGAAGATCTTCTCGGCTGTCTTGTTAGGCTGTTTCCAGTTCAAAATGAGTGATGAAAATAAAACAGTCAATTACAGGACAATGATCAATCTTCACATCGATGGAGGTCTTGAGGTTCGCGCCTTCCACAGAAATGGAAATTAGCTCGGTAAGCAGAGAAATAAAAACTTTTCAATTATGTGAGAAGCATCATCTGTCTAAAATGCCCGATTGAAAGAGAGAAAATATGGCGTATATACAAAGAATAACAATGCTAGGTAGGAGCTTGTTGTATTGATAAGTTAAGCGAACGACATCTAGTTTTTATATAGAAAAATGTTATGTATTATGTCCCTATCTTACCGTTTTGATCTGAGATTATTCATCAATCTGCCATCTAAAGAAAATACGAGATGATCTAATGGGACAATGCCACACCAACACGTGTGATAAGAGTAGGATGGAGACACGTGTGAGAGAAGACTTTAAAAACCACCCACCTCCCACTGAAGTTGAAGAGGAAGAGAGACACCACTTGACAGTTAAAGACCGGTGGTCTATTCGTGAAAGCTATTCAAATCTCCCTGAACGGAATTAATGGGTTTGGAGAAGCTTCGATGGAAAGGAATACAAAGAACCTGTATCACGATATTTTCATTCCGATTTTCTACCAAAAAAATCGACGGACAAAAATGAACAGCTCTGATGTCAAAAGCTTTAGAGCTCACAAATCTCAATGACAGCGTACTTTTTATTCAACCGAATAATAAACTAAAAACAAAGCCTGCAGTAAATCTAATAACCTGCCACTCTCTCTTCTGCATATTCTGGTATTCTAATTTTAAGGGTACACCCACATAGACAGCTTCAAAACTAGGTCATGAAATTGACTTGATTTTGAGCAAGGCAGCCAACATGTCTCTTGCAATATCTGTCCAGTTGGCATAATAGTATTCGCTTTGTCTCCTGTGTTCCTTTTTCCGGTGACTCAAAAATTTCAGTGGCCTACACCTACGACTTCATAAGAGGGCTGAGCCCATCGCCTTCCCAACCAAGCTTGAGCATGTGATCCAACACTTTCAAACTCAACTGCAAGCGAACGGCAAAAGAGTCATCACAAGGTTTGGAATCGGAAATATGCATTTTAAATCATAATCATCAGCCCTTGGCCATTGTTAGCGATTAAAACCTGCTTTCTCGTTAGAACTAGTGCTATTAAAAGAGAGAGATTTTCTTTTGCCAGCAAAATGTTAATTCTTTTCTTCAAATCCAGTTTTAGAAAGCAAAATATTAATTTGAACTAAACAACTTTACCTCAAACAGGAAAGTTATCTGATAAGAATAAATCAATGTGCAATTATGTGAATCAGACTATAATGGAACAGAAGTAAGAAACCAAACAGAATGATTTGTTACTAGACCCAATGAGCCAGTTAACTGAGTCTCAAACAGACTCAAAATTGGCTCCCGCCCAAGTGGGTTAAGCATTGCCAGTCGCGGGACAAGACTGGCAGAACAAGTAGGTTGTTATCATTGTCGTTAGTAATTACAACTTGTTCAATTAAGCAAATAAAAGAAGATTTAACAGAACNGGGGGGGGGGGGGTAAAAGAAATTTCAAAGCTCAAACAGTACATATTGCTCTGGGAATTTATTTTTGAGTAAGTACTCTGTGATTTTTAAAGCAATAACAAAATCATACAATGAATAGACCCCAAATACAAAGAGTAACAGAACATTTAACTTACAGCTGGATCGGTGAATACTATCAACTGTCTATCTGCAGTTGACACCAAAAGATTTGTGTTATCCTTGTTTAGAGCCAGGGCTGTAATATCTTGTCCTTCTCCCAGCTTCAATATATGAGATACCTGAAGGATCAAGTAATTGCCAGTTAGTGGGGCAGGAGCAAACCAACTTATGACACCATGTTAAACATCACTACCTCGCATAGTGATGCTTCTGACATGCTGGCTGTAAGACACATGTGCAAGATGTAAACAAAGAGCAGAACAGAGAAGAAGACATGCACAAGTGGTAAAGACTGAGCACAACAGAGAGGATAAAGATCCCGAGCCATTATGTTCTTTTTCATCACACGAATATTATAAATATTTGCAGAAATGCAATGTAGAGGCAACCTAAGTTTCATGCAAACAAGATCTCAACCCATCGTATTGCATTGAAGAAAAATACTGAAAACTTCAACAATTTAGTGGAGTTCCTGTATCTCAACAGCACCCAGCACCTAAAAGTACCAACCAGGTTTCAAGTAACATGAGCTGCCTATGTGGTTACCACTGGTAGTATATAGAAGGACAAAATGATGGATGCTAGACCCAAATCCTGGTGCATCTTCCCCTAAGGTCTCCTGTCAAATTCCCCCCCAGAGGAATTGGGTTATGGTTGAGCCAAGTCCACTTTTCCTTTTAAGGAAGCAATATAGGTTGGATGTTTCCGTGAGCAGTAAGAAGCAGATCTCCCCTTATTTTGGGAGAGCTGGTGCCACATGTGAATTCTTTCAAGGCAAGGGGCAGCCTGATTTGACATTGTTGTTTACTCAGATTATTGTAACATGTTCTTTATGTACTAATCAGTGAAATATTTGATCTGTCTCATACCTTAAGAGTATGCAGATCCAGGAAGCAAATTGAAGGTGATGGAATATACAATCTGTTATTTTTTGCAGTTTCATCTGAGTCTAGATCAAGGTCTTCAGTCCCAGGCTTCTTTAACTTCAAATCCCAGCCATCATTTTCCAAACATGAGTTCATTCCAATTAAAGCACTCTCCCCGTCCACAGAAATTTCCATGCAACAGACACTGCCAGAGAAACGAAGTGGTGCTTTGGCAATCAAAACCCCATTAAGAGAGAATGTACTGAGAGTTTCTTGTGATTTGTTCCAAGCCATTACAACCCCCTTAGATGAAAGGCAGACAGCATGGGCCTCCACGCCCAGCAGCCTTCTCATCAAACGACCCCTTCTTATAGAATGCAAAAGAACATCTGAAGAAGGGGAGCATGAAACAACAACTCCAAGATCTGAACTGACACAACAACTGAGTATTTCCCTGTGGTGGCCGCGAAGAACATGCAGGGGACCTTCGATACAACGCCTCCGACTTTTGTCTGACAACGTGCTTGGTAGAGTAGTACTGCCGGTTGATGTTGGTGTGCCTGTCCCAGTGTAAGACTCCGATATGTTGCTTGAACGAGAAGTAAATACTCTATGTATTCTCCAAAGTAATACTGTTGTGTCCCTGGATCCAGTCACAAGGTAATCGCTATCAGGTGACAGACCAAGGCAAGTGACTGGAGCACAGTGCCCATGTGCTATTTCCAAGGTTTTTGCTCCATCTGATGAAATTAGGCGGATACTATTATCCGCGTGTCCACCTAGTTACAAAACAAAAAGTACAGAACAAGATATCAGTTAATCCAGAAGTAAAAAGGCAAATACTTACCTCAGTCATCACATTCAAAGGTGGGCCAGAGGGGGGGGGGTAAGCTTGATAAATTCCAAAGCCCCTAATCTTTAGATTGTCGTACAAACCAAATGGGCTCCTAAGAGTGGAAGGCCTTAAAGATACTTATTGGGCAGGCTCTAGTCTCTACCTCAAATAGAAGATCAACTAAAAGACAATGCACCTTCTGAAGTAATTTGGTTACACACAAGTAGAAAGAAAGATTGATAACATGATATGATGCACATCTAGTGACTTTTTGATAGATGCACATCTAGTGACTTTTTGATATGATGCACTTCTGGTGACTTAAAGATTGATAACGTGATATGCTGTTACTTTTTTTTCTAGGAGAAAAGTTTTCCAACTCCAACGAGGTATTATCAATGAAAAATTCCATTGATGAAACAAGTACTACCTATTGATCATGAATAACTTACTGCTCCAATTGGTTTTCCCCATCTTTCTGGTAACACAACAAAGCACCTTGTGGTATCAATAGTTTTAGTCAATCTTGGATCATCTAATAGGGATTTCATATTCTTCAGATCCCTGGTGCCGCGAGCGATAGAAATGTTTTTTTATATAAATGAAAGGTGTGCACGAGAGAAACTAAATCTTCTAAAATCAACACAAATGGTGCAGATATTCCTAGGTGTTAGAACACATTGAAATCATGATTTGCTTTTTCTAGATAGGAACAGAGAGAACTAAGAACAGAACGAGTAGCAAGGTTGTAATAAGCAAGATCATACCATTAGATTAAATATATACCAACAAATACTCAAGGAAAACCTTGGGAAAGTGTCTATTTGGCAATGAATTGATCTTCATTAAGTTAAGGACTTCTCATAGGAAAGGGAAGCACTATACTTGATATGTTAAATTCCCACATACGTAGCTAAAGGAAGAATACGAAAACTATAGATGCTTACCAGTAATAATTTCTTTGTCACATGTAATTGCAACTATAGCTGAGCTTCTGATCCCAGATGTAGCAAATGCTTGAGCTTGGGGAAATTGCCACTCATCAGCCCCAGATCCAGCTGGTCCTTTAAACATGCGCATAAGTGTTCCACCAGTGGAGCTTGCTGAGGCCCTTCCATGTTGAAAGAGGAATGGTGTACCCTGGCCATCAGGCGTGTTGGGCTGCCACTTGTGCTGTGCAATGTGTGCCGCTGGTGCATTGATGTCTACAATTACAACAGAATCTGAAGAAGCATGAATGGCAGCCGCAGGTAGATTACAGCGTTCGGGTGCTGGAACTACATATGGTTTGACTTCGTTTGGATTGCGAAAGATGGTCTGACAAGCAAAATTAAAATCCATATTATTTCATCAGATAATATGTCAGATAACTGGATACCCTGACAGCAAAAGCGTCAATATTTCTATGTGAGTTAAAGTGAAAGGGTGCCATTGATATTATTGATATGGTTACTATCCTTATATAAGCCATTTTAATCTGGTTAGTGCAGACATGTTTGTAACCTTTACCCATTTCCAGAGGCAAAACTCACATCAATTGTAGGCTATTGGTTAAAAGCGAGTGCTTCTGACGGTAAATTGTTTTGCTAAGCAGCATGTAATTGATCACCAGAAACTCTACCTCATCTCCTAGATGGTCACTGTTAAATGAATATGTCTACAAAATCCTCATCACAATGCTCTTCTTCTTATGAACTCTAAATAGCCCCCTGATCAGAATGTGACAAGTTTAAACATGCTTTTCTGTCACCCAAGTTACCATCCATAAGCCTGATCAATTGTTTCATAAGTGTTAGCTGTGTGCATCACTTCCTTTGCTGCAGCTCTTTTTCTTAGAGCATCACATGAGAGCTCTTGCTTGTCTACATTCTAAGACAGGTTTCATGCACTCCCATTGTTGGCTGAACTTGCCGTAAATCTACACTAGACTTAAATTAAATCATATACACTATCTTCTCCCAATTTAATGATCATTCTTTGCTATTTCTATATGTCATTTTAAGCTTCGCTCAACTTCTTTTGTTTTTTTTTTTTGAGATGAGGAGCTTCCAGCAACCTCTTTTCACACCACTTAAATTAAATCATTCTCTCACACGTGCACTAATCGATGCTTGTTACACAAGACCAAACTATCCTACATGGCCCTCCTCTGCCTTTGAACAGATTACTTTATTTCTAACCCTTTCTAATATTGTCACGCATCCATCTTGTCTTTTGCTTGGTAACACATCCATCTTAACATTCTCATTTCAGCTATGCACATCTTCTATTGTTTCTTTACACCCAACATTCTATACTGTAGAACAACAGGTATTCTATAGCCACATAATCCTCCAGATACACTTCTCTGCTTTGTCACTCCATTATTATTCTATGGGCTACATCCTTCCCAGTTTCTCCATCCTTGAACTTTTGATCCTAAGTACAGATCTTGTTCTTTGGTATCTATTAACCATCAACTAATACTTCTATCCCTCCCTCCATCTCAATTCCTACTTCACTTTTACACTTGAAATATTTAGTTTTAGTCTTACTTAGCCTAAAACCCTTAATATAAAACATCTTTTCAAACTTCCCATCAGTTAACACAACAACATATGCAAATCCACCACCAAAGCTCACCTTGATCCATGACCAACGTAATGAGATAATGACTTCATGCAAATCCTTGACGTAAACCTACCGTAATAGGAAATTCGTGATACCTCCACCCGTTCTTACATCAATTACTAATCCATTAGAGGAGCCATTCTCCTTTTCAAATCCACTCATTGTCTCCCTAGGTACCTTATGATACACTTTCTCTACATCAATAAAAACCATGTGAAGATCTTCCTTATTTCTCTAAATGGCTGGCCATCCAGGCAAAAACTAAAAATGATTTTGCAAACTGTTGCTTGCTTGATGCCTTAAACCATGGTCAATCACTCACAAAGTTTAATGCAGACACTCATAAGCTTAATCCCACCTGGTTTTGGAACTATCATGAAATGCATAAAACTCAACCAAGAATAAATGAGTGCAAGTAATGCCATAAAAACCTAGGTGGCAGATATGGAATGCTCTGATAAAATTCTTTGATGACCTGAAAGCTCACCAAGGCAGGGCCCTTAATGATGTGGAATGCTCTGAGAAAATTAAGCAATAACATGCAGCATGCAATATTTATCAAGGTTCAGCCAAATGAAACTGATTGTTACCTGCAAGTGAAGAACATCAGCCAAAGGCAACTTCTTCAAGTGGGGGGCAGTCAAAAGTTGGGATGGGGTTTGTCCAAAGTATGCGATCTGGTCTTGTGTAGCACGCTGTTGTACCTTTTGTAAGTACAAAGGGAACAAAAATACAAAGAGATAAGTAAGAATTTACCCAATGTAAGACAAATTATGGCAGCAAAGTTGACTTACTGGGTCCAAAATCTTATCAATATCAACTGTTCCTTCATAGGTGATGTAAAAAAACACATTATTTGCCAGTATAGCTTCTTTGCCTCGTTGCTTATACCTGAACATTCCAATCCAACGAAGTAAAAACCAGCTGAAAAGAAAAGCCTCACAGTTGACTTGAACTAAACTGTTTCTAACATTGCTACCGTTAGTCACAACCATATAAACATTACAAATGAAAGAATAGAGCACAATTTTGCAGAAAACTATAATTTTACTTGATAAAAAGGTGAATCTTACCCAAATAAAAGATCAATCCACTCATGTAAATGAGCAGATACATGCTCGCTCTCAAGAGCCATCCGATGCTTATGAATGAAATCAATTGGATTTGCAGCCCAAGGAGGAAGTTTAACAGAATCTGATAAGGTAAGTATTAATCACAATAGATCTTTCAACTTCAGTTTGGTGCCCATCAAGGTTTATCTCAATTCATAAAACAGAGAAATTTCAGGAGCATACCAAGCTGTCCACCTAATTGTGTTGTACCAAAATCAATTGCATTTTCATTGGTCAAGATCTCAGGAAGGTAGAACAGCTCAGGAACCTAAGGTACAAAGAAAAGAAGAACAATCGGTCCAAAACTCATAGCTACTATAGGTGATTGACAATGCAAATGTAGATGAGAGCAGATGAAGACTCTATAACTGATGGAAAAAAAGTGATGCTTAATAGTAATGGTCAGACACATACCAATTCCTTCACATCACTCATATCCTCAAAAACTCCATTCCATGTAGCAGCAATATCTGAAAACATCCTATCTGCATGATCAAATTTGCCGCCTTGCAATTGAATCGAGAGAGTTGTAAATGGTTCAACTCTAACAAGGTAATATAAAACCTGTAAAACCAACACCGAGAGTCACATAGAAGTGTCATCACAGTGTCTACCAATAATAAAGATATTCACCCAATACTTACTAAATTTGATTGGCACATAAAAAAAAAATTGTATGAATAATTATCAGAAATGTCATGAGTGCAATTTTTTATCAGGCAATTGTCAATTTTCTAGACATCCAGATTCCAAACCACCAAAACAAAAAAGGTGCACTACTTTGAAATGAAATTGACACCTGCAATACGAGAAAATAGCAACTCTGGAAAGCAAACTAGCGTAAATCATCTGAACTTTTAGCAAGAAAAGCTCAAGTTACTTTCAAATTCAAGATTTAACACAATTAATAGAAACCTAGCGAAATAAAATCTCGGGTAGATTTCGAATTTTCA
The DNA here is from genome assembly GCA_003123785.1 of Pterocarya stenoptera. Classification (NCBI taxonomy): domain Eukaryota; kingdom Viridiplantae; phylum Streptophyta; class Magnoliopsida; order Fagales; family Juglandaceae; genus Pterocarya; species Pterocarya stenoptera. The sequence continues at coordinate 47,516 of QEOT01002463.1, read as the reverse complement.
GTGTAGATAGCCCAACTACCAAAAAAGAGAGAAGGTGGATCAATTTGAAATAAGGTTGAGATATGCGTTTTGGGAGAATGGCAATGTACAATTGGTTAAAAAATATCATTTGATATAAGGGAAAATGACATTTTGCACCCTTGAACTACCACCATTTATTTAATTTGCACCTTTAGTTAAGACTGTGCCATGTCCTCTCTTTCAGCGAGCTTAGCAGTTAGATCTAAACTGAGGGTCAAATTGCCAAAATTTGATAATTTCGGATGCAAATTTATCCTAGATAGAATTGTATCTAGGATAAACACAATTGTATTTACAGGTAAAATAAAGGGAGTGGAAAATATAGTTTCTCCTAGATATAATGTAATGCAGACGATATATATACAAGAATTCATTTCATGTAAAATTTTAGCAAGAAAAACTCAAGATACTCTCAAACTCAAGGGTTACCATAATTTTTTTTATAAGTAAACGATTGTATTGATGATAGGCATAGCCCCAAGTACACAAGAAGGTACACAAGAGATAAGACCTATCTAGGTTGCAGCAACTCTAAGGGTTACCATATTTTGGATCATAAAATCAAACTGCACAAATTTCTCATACATAAATAAGAGAAGTTCTAATTTTTGTTAACGCATGATACACAGTAGCAACATTTTGAGATTAAAAGTTCTACAAAAACGTCTGAGAAACAGATAAACTAAAGATATTAACAAATTCAGTGATAGAAGGTGCACAGCTGTCAGTCTCTCAACTTGAGACAATTATAACATACACAAGAACACGTAAATGAACTTTTAAAAATATAACATAAGGGAACACCTACTGTTCCAGCACTCGAGTAGTGTGAGCCGTAATGGAATTTGGGGATGGTGGGATCCTCAAAACTAGAATATCTCTCTTGGAATTTTCTAAGACGATCAGGATTCAATGCACCAACAGGCTGCAAGAATATGAGGCTTTAATGACAGCAGAAAAGATGAAATTCTAGAATGATTTAAGGATATATTCAGATGATGCCACCTTTGAAAGATCTCGATAAGAAGAAGGATCATCAAGATCCAAACTCTTTGAACTGTAGTCAGAAATTATCCAAGGGAAAACTGGATACTGCAGAAAACAAAAGAAAATTAGAAATAGATCTAGAGAATTTCTCCATATAACATAAAAAATTTTGGAGAAAAATCCACCTGTGTGATGTCATTATAACTACGCCCAGCCAGTGTATTTAGCTGCATTAGATATTCAAAATTGCTGATCTGCACAAGTGTTTTGCTTCTACAAATTATAACTCCCATCTCTATATGGTGCATATTAAACTCAAACTTGAGAAAATGTAGGCACTGAAAATATATAACTGCAAACAAGATTCATACCTCCCACCTTGCCCAACGTTCCATGAGCTGAGTTCTTTTCAGGAGTTGGTCAGGTCTCTAGAACAAATAAATAATTGCATTAGTCCTTGGCTGTAAAAGAACACAGATGAAGATGAAGATGAAGATGAAGATGAATTCGATGCACTCGTTAAAAAAAACACAGATGAAGAGGAAAAAAGTGTTGTATGAATCCAGAATTAAAATTCCTCATATACATATTAGTTTGAGCACTATCTGGATGGGAAAGCGAACTATTTTGATGTTTGGTGAATTTGGCATGCATGAGAGGATATTTAGTCCAACACTGATTGACCAGATGTGGTTCCCAGACAAAGTTACAGTCGGTGCAAACCTGAGTCGCCAGATATATATTGTTCAAATGAGGAGGACGTGCTTGAACAATAGCTCGATATGCATTTCTTCGGCCCTCAACACTCTAATAAGANNNAAATGAAGACGCATATTTCAGACAAATATACCCCGAAATCAAAAAAGAAATTTGAGCGGTCAACCATAAACAGTTCCAAAGCACTCCTCCTTAGAAGATATCTGTGAGAAAAATATCCAAGTCAAAAGAGACAGAGGGCAGAAAATGAAACAAAACAATATCAAATAACAAAACATCAGGCTGAGAGGCAATGGCTACATTGTATCATTACACAACCATACATAAAATAATACAAGAACAGCAGCTTTAGAGGCATAAGTGAGCAAACAACTTTTGTGGCATAAGCAGCTTAATATCTTTGGTATTGAATAACTATCACGATATATCACACAACAATAAGTTCTCACCATTTCTCAGTCTAGTCCGTTGTTTGGTGCTTAAGGACTACAGGTAAAAGAGAATTGAACTTAGATGGTTTTGGTACATAACCATCCAATCCTTCAAAATATCCTAATCTTGGAAAGAGCCAAATTGTGAAAGTTCTTTTATAAGCAAAACTAAGTTCAAGAACAGCAAATATAGTAATGAAAACATAGGGCTTTTAGTTAGTGAATTTTTTAATAGTATTAGTTCATGAGAATTTTTTAGTTTAGTTTTCTCGTTGTAGGTGAAGACTGTTCATTAGCACATTATACTGTCCACAGTGGAAAATATTTTCTGGAAACACAGATGAAGAAGGATCAGTTTTAACCATTCTCAAAACTCAGAACATTCTGCCTAAAAGAAAGAAAAAGTTAGAGCATGGCATCTAGAAAATTTGAAAGACACAGTGAAAGGAGGCACTAAAGTGGATTGTTCCAACTTTTGCCAACGAAATGCGCTTTTTTGGAAACTGCAATGAAATCATAAATACTTTTCAGATAATTCTCACTGAAAATTAAGAGCATTCGATGTTCAGGAACCAAAGGCCAATTCTTCTGAATTTTTAAATTTTTCTATACCCAGTTCCCCAGTGACAAACAGTTTTGGTAACCTAGATTTTTATTTAGTTCCCTAATGATAAGCATAATCTATTATGTGTTACATATGGCTAAAACTAAATAATAAGCTGCATTATTCCACCTTTTTTGTAATTCTCTAAGAACCATGGCTAATGTAAATGCTTAACTTATAATATTAGAGAATAATGCTACTTTGACACCTTATTTTGACACCTCATGTATTTTAGTTTTTTATTTATTTATTTTTTACTTAATAGTTAAGGAAGCGACTATTAGTGTATTTATATTTTTTAAAAATGTTTTAAAATGATAAAAAAAATATTAATAAAAAAATTGAAAAAAAATGAAAAGAAGAATTTGGCCTAGCGGTAACTTGCAGCAGGCTACTCTGAGCGGAAGAGTAGCACCGCTCATAATATTAAACAGCAAACAAAGCGACTTATTGAATGACAGTTCAGAAATTATCATGCTCAATTTACTTCATTGCCAATAAGAAAAAATATGAAAGTACAATAAAACCAGCACAAAAATATTGTGACTTCACCTTCGACTATACATTTGATGAAGAGAAGAGATCAACCAGCTATGATCCTTTTCTTGGTCTCTCAATGCCGAACTGCATTCAGACCCATCTGCTGTAGTGTTGCTCTCACTATTATCAACCATAAAATTTATTCTCCTATTTGTTACCTGACAGGACAAATTAGTGTCTATGCTTAGTAAAATTTATAAAGAATAATTATGACCAGTCAAATTTATTGGGACAATTATAGGACTGAAATATTGATATCAGTTTCCCATTCTCATGGTTCTAAACAACAATAATACAATACGTAGTGAAATAACATAATACCAATCTATTGGAGTCAGAAAAAGGGTTTGGCAATCATCACTGTGCAGGAAATATATTAAAATAAAAGAATAGATTAATATGAGTGCAATGTCTCCGCTAAAATGGGACAGATAAGAAAGGTCACCGATAATGCATTCTGGTTTTGCAAATTGGACATGAGAGAGGGAGGTTCTTAAACTAATATCTTTTAATGCAAACCAGATTTGGGTCTATAAGTAAATTTTAAGTTTCTGATACAAAAATAAATTAAAACAGACAATGAAACAATTTGGGCCATTGCACAAAAATGGAATGGTGGATTTTTTGCCGATCTAAAAAACTTCCTTGGTTCTAACTTCTTGCATGTACTTCTCGGACATTGATATGAAAAGCCACAAAAACATTTAGTATGTACTATCCGCATATGAAAAGTATCATATCATGTAACACAAAAAAAAAAAAATCATATTATGTAAATAAAAGGAAAGTCAACCTTAAGCTCATGTAACTTACTTGAAATGTCCCTTTTATAACTCTCAATGGCCTGACCATTGATGAGGAAAGCTCAAGAACAATTCTTTCATCAAGTTCACTGGGAACATACCCAGGTGCAACTGCTGATGAACTTTGGACCAAGTCTTGGTGGTCAATAGCAAGTTGACTCTCACTCTCTAGAGATGCCTGCAGGGTTTGCTCAGCTGTTCCAGAAGGTTTTGGCTGATTATCTGCACTTTGTTCTGTTTCATGGGCCCTCCTGACATCCAACTGATCAATTTCCACTTGTTCATCTTCTTCATTGACAGGCTCCATTGAAATGGCCTCTGCAGCCAGAATAGGAGCATTTGATGAATTTAGGACGTTCTGTTCATCCTGTTTCATCGCAATATGATCCTCATAATTGGCAGTGACACCAAAGTGATCAGACCCTTTATAGTTCCTCCTCAAACAAGGTCTCATCCTTGAAGAAGTTTCCATTAAGTCTAGCTTCCAAAAAACCTACAGATTCACAATATTTCCTTACAGATATTATTTTCTATATTATCAGCCAACTGGTCATAAATGATACGCCAGGTGTAAGGCCATCAAATTATGAGAAGCTAGTACAAATGCAGAAACAACTTAAGAATGGAGTTAACAGAAATAGTTTATCTCACAACATACACGCGCAAGGCTGCATAAATGATCCCCAAAAGATCCAAAGAGACATTTCATATCTATCAAGCAATAGACAAGTTTGCACCATGCACGAATTCCAGTTGATAAATGATGACGGGCTACTACATCAACTTGTGCACGCCTATCAATCTGGAGAATCAGAAAAAAAATGATAAATCTGGTAATTCTTCTGACATCAATACGGATAAAACAAGGACAAGCACTGCTCAAACCTCTGATCGTTGCATGTTCCTTGCTAGAGCAAAGCTTGCAACAAGGACAGCTACAAATTTGTAGGAAAGAGCATTAAAATCTTTCCCATAAACTGATCTTGTATCAACTGGTTGCAAACATTCCATCCAGGCAACTCCCATGGCTTCACAGACATTCCATCTCTTCACACGTTCCATGTCACTGGCATTCCTTCGTTGTGCAGAAGTGGCCATTGCCACAGCACTAAGACCCCTTCCAGAACCAATCTTTGCATTGCGTTCAAGATCACGTGCAGCAACCAAGGCAGCCGCTTTTGCAGCAGCTTTGTCCTTAGCAAGATCAGGTGATTTGTTAGGCATCTCCAAAGGTTTTTGAAAGCTCGAAAATGTATGTAGCCTAACTGTTTTCCTCTCAAGCAATGAGGAGTCACGCCTAAGCTGCGAAGATGTTGCAGGAACTGAAATTTCACCACCAGAAGCACCAGCAGCGATCATTGCCAATGCCATGGCAGCAGGAGGTGATGCAAAAGCAGCAGCCCAAGCTGGAGATATCATGGCAAGAGCAGCCTGCAAGGAATAAAAACTATACATCTCAAAAGATATTTCTGATAGGTAAAAACAACACTCAGACCAGGATTGAAACCAAAATGTCATCCTCGACCTCATATTTATTAGAGCGGGGAGGACACGCCACTTGATCCATAAACCAATGCCAATAAATACATATCAAGAAGCAGCAACCTAAAAAGCATATAAAGAGAAAATATAGAGCATACCAGGATACTAATAATAATTTAGTACAAAAAAGAACAAAAGGGCATGAAAAACATTCCTCCATTTTAAATTTTAAAATTCCAAATTCCAAACTTTGAGTGCATGAAAGTGTATACAAAAAAGGCAGTCTTCTGGAATCTAAAAGCGGGTTGCCTAAAATTACGAGAAACTGCCAAATTATTTTTGTTAATAAGTAAAGCACTTTTATGAAAAAGTGCAAGGGGGGAAACCCTTGTATAAGTCACGAGTGTGACATTTATGCATCTTTATACCCATGTCATTGCGGTCCATAATACCTGAGAACAGAATAACACTTTAGAGCCGGGGGGGTAACAATCAAGGGGTCCCGCTTGTACTACCGCTGAACGGAACTTATTCCCATCAATTTTTTTTATCAGTAAAACTTATTCACATCAATTTTCTTGATCGGTAAAACTTATTCACATCAATAGAGTGGAATGGAACCTTTCCATGACAATATAATGATACTCAAAACTTTGAGTTGTGTCTACTACAGGTACAATGAGCAGAGTATGTCAATATCCATCAACTGACAGCATCTTTTCACAGAACAAATGTTGACAAATGAAAAGGAGTGCAAGGGCAACCATTCACTAGTCTTTTAAGGCCAGACAAATGGTGTAGCCAGAAAGCAGAAATTTAAGAAGGATAGCCGTTGAAAACCTCTATTGGCAGAGCATCAGCAGCCAAAGCACGGTCATCAACAATAAGAGGATTCAAACCATCAGCAGTTGCAAGTTCATGAATACCAGCCAAAAGTGGCCGCCACCTCCTCAGAATGCCAACAAATGGCGGTAAAATAGCCTCAAGGTACCACTTACGAAGAGGCTTTCCATCCCTACCAACAGCATGCCATACCTGCGACATAAATGCTCAAGAATCAAGACAGAAATTGCCCCCATGTCTCTTGATTTAAGTGGAAGGAAAGCAATAAACCTTCTATTATGATCTCATTGAAACATCCCAGGAAGGGGAAAAAAAACATCAGTAAAAAAAAAAAATGCAAAGAGCTATGAAAACATGAAAATAGCACTATAACATGTCAAATTAATTCCCCCACTGAACTAACCTCAGAATAAAGAACACAAGATGCTACCAACACTCTTTGTCTCTTGGAATCGGAAATTGGCATGTTTAGGACGGGTGAAAGCACACTGTACATCAATGATATGTATTAGTCTACTGCAATGAAAGAAAGCTTGGAACAGCAGGATAACCAAAGAAATTACACTGAAGCTACCATAAATACAAAACTCATGTAAAGCCAATCACAGAAGAACTTTATTCACCATAACAGCCACACATTTTTATTTTGTTTGTGGGAAGCCAAGAAAAAATATGTTCGTGTGAAAACTCAATGGAACAAGAGGTTAAAAACCCAATTCCATCAGTGGATTACCAGACGGCTTATTTGAGTCTTAAGAACCTAACTAAACCCTTACATTACTTTCCAACTTGGTGCCATATATGGTGTTCACAAAAGTATAATTTTGGTATCAAATTGAATAAAAAAAAATCAGGAAGTAGGAAAACATATATGTCACACAACCTTAAGGGCATAATTGTAGCCAAATGCTCATCAAACTGTCTGGAATTGAATTGAAAGCATTATGCAAATCTAAATAGAGAAAAAGTAATCCTTACCCGAAAAGGAATTGGAATCATTTGGGCCAACCTAAATGTCTATTGCAAACCCACCAAAATCTTGCTCTTTCAAGAGCTCTATAGAAATAACAACTTGGGGGTGGTAAGCGGTAACACAAGTTTGAAGGCACCATTGTAAATTGGGTAGGTACATCTTTGGTCAGGATATGGTATAAAAGTAGCTTTTACACACTCCAATCACACACCACAATATCATGATTTTTTTTTTTATAATTAATAAGAGATTTTATTACCAAAATAGGCACAGGCCAAGTACACATGAAGTATACAAAGGAAATACCTACTACACTCTAGAAGCAGGAAAAAGACTAAAACAGATTCAGTACATTATCATCATCCTTTACAAAAATCCTAGCCCACAAACACAAAGTAGAAAAGAAAAAATTCTGAAGTTCTCCAAGAGAACGCTCTGTCTTCAAAACATCTCCCATTCATTTCCAGCCAAATACACCACATTAAACACAAAGGAATCATATTCCATCTGGCAGCTACACATTTCCTTCCCTCGAAACCTCTCCAACATGCAAGAAGATCCACAACTTCCTTTGGCATCACCCAATATAAACCCATCCGACTCAAAACCTCATACCATAAAGACTTTGCCACCTCACAATGAAGAAAGATACGATTTACAGATTCACCATCCTTCTTGCACATGACACACCAATCAGCAATGCACAAACCACGTTTTCTAAGGTTATCCGTGGTCAAAACTCTCCCTAGAGCAACCACCCAACTGAAAAACGCCACCTTAGTAGGAGTCTTCACCCTCCAAATGGTTTTCCAGGTGAAAGCACAACCAGGATGACAAGTCAGCACCTTATAAAAAGAACTAACAAAAAAATATAATCCCAAAAAAAAAAAAAAAAAACCATCCCCCCAAAAAAAGAGATAAGCCTATGGAGAGAGAAAACCCTAAGGCACCCAAACCCGCCGCCACCCTTCACCCACCCTAGACCGGTGAGTGAGACCTCAACACCAACATAGACAAGGCCAATGGGCCCCAACGACTTCACTGAGGGCCGTCCGGAGTAGGTGCTCCCTCCGGCGACTTGGACTTTCACAAGATTCTCCCTCTGTCTTTCTCAGAGGTGACATCGATCGTCGAACCTGTGCCTCTGCCACCACCACTGCAACAGACAAGATCGACTGGCTCCGGCGACTCCATTGAGGGCACTTGGACGTCAATCCCCCTCCGGATTTTGATTTGCATTTTATTTTCATCGGCGCAGATTTGGTGTAGTACCCATTTTGCTCTGCTTTTTATTTTCGTACATCATCTTTTTCCTTGAGATGATCCTAGGAGATGATCTTCTGATTTGGTCTTAGACGATGACGACGCGCGATGTGGATTTGTCCCAGATGGAAGGTGAGAGGTGGTTGAATACGGAATAAAAAACTTTTGTTTTTACGAAAGAGGGAGGAAATAGTTTTTGCATCTTTGAACGTAGTAAAAGGATGGGTAAGTTCATGTGTCTAGGTGGGACGGCTACTTCGTGGGTGGCTAAGGGGATCGATGATTGTCTAGAACTCAATTGCCATGAAGGATTCTTCAGGGAGCTAAGGATGGGTAATAGAGTTCTCATCATTGAACATCATATTAACGCAAGGGGCAACTTTCTACAACTCTCAGAATTCTGGAATGGAAAGAGGAAAGGTTTGATGGTGACTCTGGAAGGCGCAAATGGAATTGAATGGAAAGGTTTTCTGCAGTCCATTCGAAGTGTTGCTGGGTCCAAAGCCGCTATTTTGAAGCATGCAAACAGCTGGGAGTTTGTTGATGGAAAGACAGTGGGAAAGCCTTCCTCAGTCAAAGGTGCCTCGTACGCTTCGGTGTTGAAGTCACTGGCGGGTAGTCCAGCCGAGAATAGCTCCGCGATGGAAGGAAAGGGTAAGGCCCTTGTAGGAGATAAAGGCTGTCAGGTGACATTGGGAGAAGGATCTTGTGGGCTGCCAAAACTCAATTGACGGGAGTTATGGAGTATGTGAGTGTGATCTCATGATTAAAGTGGATAAGGGGCTGGACCTAGTCGTGGGCTTGGGTGGTAGGTCGAAAATGGATGAGGGGGTGGCGGGGGGTAAGATCCTACAAGTTTGAAGGCCTCAAGTGTGCCGGCAAAGGGCGTTTCGACACCGTCGCAGATAGGGTCATTGGACGCTGGCATCACTGTTCACGCCGGTGTCACTCAGGACATCGGTAGCTTGTCGTCTGACTACTCTTAGTCACCAGTTGCTAATGGGGTTGGTACTTTTTTCCAAGGTTCACTTTCAGTTGAAGATGGGGTCTTTCCAAGGTCTTGAGTACTTTGGAAGAAACTGTCGAGCCTCTTTTAGAAGATGAATGGGGTAACATAAGGTAGTGCTTCCCCTAGATGTTCTATGCCTCCTGAGGGAGCAATAGGGTTTGACAAAGTGGCACTGAAAATATTGTCGGGGGTTGGAGCACATACAAGTAATGTTCTCGTCGATGGAGGGGATGAACCTTTAATGGTAACAGCAACAATGGACAGCAACCATATAGCTGTTGAGGAGGTTCGGGATTTGAATGCAAGATATGGCAGGGAGGAAATTATGGGTTTGTCATTGGTGCCTTGTGAGGGGGAAGGTCTAGGATTGGGAGTGCAGTTGGGTACTATGTCTGGGGTTAATGTTGTTCCCCTAGTTTCTATTCCTCCAATAAACAATATATCAGGTTCACCAGCGGATTGGGTTCTGCATAAGGTAAACGAGATTCAGCATATCGTGGAGCTTTCACATGGAGGATGTGAAGACCAATTTAAAACACTATTAACTACGATTGAGGCGAGCCACTCGCTTGAAACAAAATCAAGTTTTAAGAAAAGCAGGGAGTTAAAACGTCTTTCTTGGGCAATCAACTATGACACTAAAGGTGGTAGCTCAAGTCGAGGGAAGACTAAAGGGGGGCATTATGAAGATGTTCTCGTAGAGAGAGTTTCAGGTGGAGTATTAGTCTTACGGGAAACAAGGGGTTGGTGTTGGGGAGGTGTGTTCTATTCCAATTCTGGCTTGGTGTATTTTGGGTAGTTTTTCATGGGCTTTTTGGGTCATTAGGAGCTCTCTAGTATGGATTATGTGTTTTCTTGTATACGTCCAATGTACTTTGTTACTCTTATTGATATATATATATATAATATTTTTACTTATAAAAAAAAAGAAAAAAAGAAAAAAAAAGAAAAGAACAAAGAACTAACAGAAAACCTAGACTTTCCAGCATGGTCCCACAGTAAACTGTCCTTTATAGACATCATTCATTTCTCAATCATTTACCTCTCTGATAAAATTAACATTCCACAAAATATTATTATCTTATGGAGTGGTTATGGAGATATATCAAGGAACCAGAGGCCCTTTGGAAAACGGTGATTGAAAACAAATATGGAAGTCTATGGGGGGATGGTGTACTAGAGAAGCTAGAGGGGCTTATGGAGTGGGTTTGTGGTGGGTTTGTGGAATCGCATAAGAAAAGGGTGGGGGGTTTTTAAACAACACTCTAGGCTTTTGGTGGGTGTTGGAAACAGAATTAGATTATGGAAAGATGTTTGGTGTGGTAATAGCGCCTTACAAGATTT
>QEOT01002463.1:21052-34313 GCA_003123785.1 Pterocarya stenoptera | reverse complement strand
AAAAAAAAAATTATTATCCATATGTTGGAAATAATCTGCCACGGCAGCATTTTGATCCCTTGCAATCCTAAAAAGAGAGGGAAAATCAGATTTGAGAGCTGATTCCCCACACCAAATATCATGCCAAAAAAGAATCATCTTCCCTTCCCCCACCTTAAATGTAATATGTTTCGAAAACTCCCCCCAACCTTTCCTAACAAACTTCCATAAACTCACCCCATACGCTCTTCTAACTTCATTAAAACACAAATCCCCCCCAACCACTCCCATATTTTACAGCAACATTCTTCCATAAAGCATCTCTCTCTAAATGATATCTCTAAAGCCATTTCCCAAGAAGTGCTTTGTTAAACATCCTCAAATTTCTCACCCCCAATCCTCCATAAGAAATTGGTTAACAAACCTTGTTCCAACTAACCAAATGAAACTTTTTCTCCTATCCTATACCTCCCCATAAGAAATTGTGATAAATTTTCTCAATTCTTTTTGCAACCCTTGCTGGCAAAGGGAAAAGTGAAAGAAAATACATGGGAAGATTAAACAACGTACTTTTTATCAAAGCAATTCGTCCCCCTTTAGACAATTATAGCTTTTTCCATCCAGCCAACTTTCTCTCGTTCTTCTCAATCACCCTTCCCATATGGAAACATATTTGTTTTTTTTTTTTTATAAGTAAGAAGCAATTGTATCGATAAAGATAAGCATAGCCCAAGTACACCGGAGGTATACATATGAGTACACCAAATTAAGAACAACAAATTATTACAATGAAATCATGGAAGCTGAGACCATTTAACTCTAAAGCAATGGCCACATAAATAAAGTCTTCCAAAAGAAACTCCTAAACTCCACCGAGGAGCGTTCATGATCCTCAAAGAATCTATCATTTCTTTCACTCCAAATACACCAGAAAATACAAATAGGAGCCATCTTCCACCCAGCTGCAATCTGTAGTATCCCTGTGATCCCTCTCCAACTAGCTAGTAGTTTCACCACCGTTCCCGGCATTACCCATGCTACTCTCAATTTGCTGAAGAAATAATTCTATATGTCCCTTGCAAAATCACAATGTCCCTTGGAAACAGATTTGTGAGAGGCACCTAACACAAGACCAAGATACTTCAGCGGCAACAAAGAAATCTTACACCAAAATATTAGCCAAATCTGAAATATTGGCTACTGCATCCACTAGAACAATTTCAGACTTGTTAAGATTAATCCTTAGACCCGAGACAGCTTCAAAACATAACAACAATGCTCTCAAAGATCGAAGATGTTCTTGATTAAGCTCACAGAAAATTAAAGTGTCATCGGCAAAGAGAAGATGAGATAATTTAATGCCATTCCGATCCTCATTTCCCACCTCAAAACCCGATAAGAACCTTCTTTCTACCGCCACTTCAATCATTCTACTCAACGCATCCATAACAAGAACAAAAAGAAAGGGAGATAGTGGATCTCCTTGTCTCAAACCACGAGAGCTATTAAAAAATCCAACTGGGGTACCATTCACCAAAATAGCAAATCGCGCTGTCGAAATGCAATGCTTGATCCACATACACAATTTCTCTCCAAAACCATACCTCCCAAGTACAAAAGGAAATCCCAACAAACATGATCATATGCCTTTTCCATGTCCAATTTGATCAAAATTCCAGATTCATTTAATCTAATTCTGCTATCCACAAATTCATTAGCAACTAAGACCAAATCAAGAATTTGTCTCCCCCTTACAAAAGCATTTTGAGATTTCAAAATAATTTTTCCCAACACCATACTCATACGATTAGCTAACACCTTAGAAATGATCTTATATACCCCATTCACCAAACTAATAGGCCAAAAATCCCACATCTCCACAGCCCTTACCTTCTTGGGAATAAGAGCAATAAATGTAGCATTGAAGCTTTTCTCAAATTTCATAAATGTATACAATTCAAGAAAAACCTTCATAATATCATCCCGCACAATTTCCCAACAAGCTTGAAAGAAAGTCATTGAGAAACCATCTGGTCCCGGAGCCTTATCACTTGCCATTCCTCTAACCACATCAAGAACTTCATCCTCTTCAAAAGCTCTCTCTAACCAATCTGCACTAATCTGGTCAATGGAGTCAAAAAACAGTCCATCAAGCTTTAGTCTCCACGAGTATTCTTCCCTAAACAGCTTCTCCTAAAATTTCACAATGTGATCCTTAATGACCTCTTGATCTGAAAGGATGTTATCACCATCATGAATAGCCTCGATCGCATTATTTCTTCGATGAAAGTTCGCCATGCGATGAAAAAATTTCGAACACTTTCACCTTCCTTCAGCCAAAAGGACCCGAGATTTTTGCCTCCATGAGATTTCCTCCATTAAAGTGATCTTTTCTAATTCATCCACCACCGCTTTTTTCTCACCAAATCCTCACCGGATATATCTCCCATCAGCTACCTTTCCTCCAAACTCAGCAGATGTGCATCAAAAGTTTCCTTTTATTTTCCATATTCCCAAACTCCTCCACATTCCACTTCTCCAAATCTTTTTTTAAAGCTTTAAGTTCACAAGCCAGCACAAAGCTTGGGGTACCAGAAAAAGAGTATGAAGACCACCACAACCTCACCCTATCCACAAAACCTTCATCCTCCAACCACATATTCTCAAATTTAAAGTACCTATGCCCTCTCACATTGGCCCCACATTCCAACATTAAAGGATAATGGTCAGAACATATTCTCGATAACCTTTCCTGGCTCAAATCAGGAAAGTGAACTTCCCAAGAAGCTGAAACCAGAAACCAGAAACCTGTCCAGCCTAGACCATGCTCTTCATTGGACCACGTAAAATCCCCACCAACCATCGGTAAATCGATCAAATTCAGCTCAAAAATCAGATCTGAAAAAGTATTCATGGCCTGAGAGAAATAATTATCCCCCACTCGCTCACTAGGAAACCTCGTAATGTTGAAATCCCCACCAAAGCACCAGGGAACATCCCAACAGCAGCTAAAGCCCATTCATATCCATCATCCACACTCTTGAATCGACAAGCCACCATAAATTCTCCCACATAATAATCTATCATCTCCACTACGCTTCTATCCCACATAACAATAATACCACCCAAAGCCCCTTTTGAAACTAAATCAACCCATCCCACACTATGACAACTCCATACACTGTTAATGATTGTTTGATTAGCCATTTTCAGCTTAGTTTCTTGAAAACAAATAACATTGGTCCTCCACTTACGAATCAAATTCTTTACCCGAAGACGTTTTCTATAGTCATTCAGCCCCCTCACGTTCCAAGATATAATCATTGGTTTCATGATTGACTATAGACAGCCCTCTCCTTGCCTTTATCTCTAAAGGCACTTCCACCCTTTGAGTTATAATTTATAGAACATGATAATCTCTCCAATTCCCTCTCCTTCTTGGCAGCAGATCTAGCCAAAAGAGGTTGACCAGCCTCTATAGCTATTAAAAGTGCTCTAAACTGTTCCTTAAAGCCGACACGAGATTCCCACGCATTCCTTAATTTCATCCACTTTCCTCAACACCCAATCAGATGAATTATTGGGCCAAACAATTTCAGGGTGGATAGAACTCAACGGATCAGGATCCAAGTCATCATTAGACTCCCTTAAGTCCCCTGACTCACTTGCCTCAGCTTCCTCCTCCCCACCAAGAACCATCTGCATCTCAACATTAAACATTTGGGTACAAGGGACCCCAGAAGCAATCGACAATCACCACTAGAGAACCCTCAGAAGATTCGACAACCACCATCGGCTCTTTCTGTGTTGAACTCACCCCCATCTGAGCCATCGAGGTTTTGATCTGTGCCTTCTCAAATTTTCGATTCTTAGATCTGTATAAATGGAGATTCGCCATTGGTTGAACCACCGTCGGAACACCACTTGACAACTCGCTTGCCGCCATCGACTCAATCTGTGATGACGAAGTACCAGACGGAGCCACCGAGCCCTTGGGCTAGGCCTCCTTGCCACTCGGGCTGTTGGGCTTCTGTTTCTAGTGTGTAAAAGATTTTCCCTCCATTGACCTGATAACTGGGCCTCGATCCAGTCCATTAGCCTTCTTTAACATTAGGCCCACTCCACTGCTTCAGCTTCCCTTTTCCCTCTTCCTTATCCACAGCAAAAAGGCCCAAACCCATAAACAAACCCAACCCTTCATCTACCTTCTTAAACAATGACTCCATCCTACCTATTAACTCTGCCCTTACATGCCACAGATTCCCTTCAACTTCTCCAAATTTTTGCAACGCCTCTGAAGACCAACCATTCTTTCTTCCATCAATCTACTTCCACCACAAAGCTTCATTTCTTTTGCTACCATCCAGCACCAACTCATCCTTCTTGATTTTGCCATTGCCAATTAACTATTGAGGATTAGAAACCTCCTGCCTAGGATTCATTAAAGCCGACAGGTATCACGATGATGATTAACACCTTTAAAAGATGTATCCGAAATCACCTTCTTCCCTTTGATATCCCTTTCACCACCCCCATTCAAAGAAACAACTCTGTTATTGGGAGCTGAAACAGAGTTTCTATAATCTATCGTCTCTCTCACTATCCTTACAAAACCTGCCCAACCACACCCTTTCCTCCCTTCTGGAATCACATTGATACCCTTCCCCATACCAGTACCAAACTCAATCAGCTTCACAAACCTCCCAAACTCATTCTGATATCTTTGGACCATAAAAACTCTATGACCCTCCCTTTTTGTCTGAAAAGATTCCTTTTTGCCCGATAACCTCAGCCAATGTTCCACCACCTTTGCCATCCAAACAACCATTCCTCCACTGAGAAGAAGGAACTTAGACAACTTCCTACTCCTCTCAGTATTACAAAAAAAGTTTCCACCTTTCCTACTAATCATGAACCTCTTCACTTCAACCAAAAACTACGCTCTATCTTCAACTAACTATTAGTAAAATTAAAGAAGAAAAAAGAAATCGAAACAGGAGAACAATAACGGAAAGATTAAGGATCATCCCTAGCGAGAAGCACCAGGAATGGAATATGAAAGGTCATACCAAGAGAGGAGACAATTACTGTAATTTAAAAAAGTAAGAGTACAATATCATGATTCTATCAATCCTACAGTGAACTAAACTACACTGACTTAAATTTTTGTAAAAGGAAAATTCTAAAACCCTAAAATATGAGCCTTAAACACTAACCTTAATGCTGATTGTCTTAAGAAAATTTGTCACTATTCCGGCTGTCACTCGGGGTGGCGGCCACCACCCCAAGAGGATGCCAGAGTTCCGGCGGAATCCGGTGGCCAGCAGCCACCAAAATTAAAAAAAAAAAAAATAGATGTTTTGATTGTGTGTGGGTGAGTGTATTTTAGTTATGATGAAAAAGTTAATGTGACAGATTTTGGTTGGAGGGTATAAAATCCCTTTTACATCCTGATTTTAGATTTTTCCTTGTAAATTTACAGGAAAAAAAAAAAACAAACAAACAAACCAAACCTTTTATCTATTGTAGATTTTTCGGATTTCACCTTCATCACATAGGATCATCCATACCTCAAAAGCTTTCAAAAATAAATCTCCACGTTACATATATTAAAAAGCGCATTTATCTATTTTTTTGTAATAACTTATAAAAAAAAAAAAAAAAGATATTACAAAGGTATAGGCGTGCCTAGATCTTTACCATGGTAGATTTACTAGGATGTCAAAAATCAGGAAACTCATTGGTTCTAAGCATTTTTTATCAACAACGAGATTCTGCTTAATGTGGTTAATTTACCTCCACAACAAAGCTGAGCGCGGTTTCCTTCCTTCTGGCATGCCTTCCTCTATGCCTACATTCCTCATAAGCATAGTGTCTTCGCCATCATCTTCTTCCCTCATTGAAAGAAGCACCATCCGGAGCATGCACAAGAAAGGTTGGTCACTGTCCAGTAACTGGTAAAGCAATGTCATTCCTCCCATTCCAGTACCAGATCCCCCACCAATACCAAGACCACCACCAAGTCCAGACTCATCTAACAATAAAGCTTGAAGCATTGCAACAGACTTCTTTACAAGAGGAAGTTCAATCCAGTTTCCATTTGCATCTTTTTCCAGAGCAGATTTCCAAAATTCCCAGCCACTGCCACCACCACCAAAGACAGTTTCATTTGAAGGAAGGCCAACACCATACCATAATCGGCTCCTGTATTTCCAACCCTCAGCTACATCTGTAGCACAACTCCCGTACGACACAAAAGCACATGCAACGGACTCATAGGGCTCAGCCGCTGCCGCTGCAGTAAGGCGTTCCATCACTACTGCAGAAATTTGCCCATTTGCATCAGCCATTGAAGCGAGGACCTGATTAATAAATAAAAAAACAAAAAAACCTCAGCCCTATGAATAAAGTTACTATTCTGATAGAGGAACATGGCAGAGTGATAAGAAACTAGACTACAAAATTCAAACTGATATGATATCCTACTCAAGCTGAATAAGAATAAATCTCAGACAATAATGATAAAATAACATTCGGAAGTAAAGCATAAGAATAAAACATTTCTTTTTTTGATAAGTTAAGAATAAAACATTTCAGCAGCTAAGAATCATGGACCCAGGAACTTATAAAAAAAAAAAAAAAAGAATCATGGACCCAGGTGACATGCCAACAACACATTGATAGCTAAAGGGGGGTCATTGCAAATTGGGTAGTTACTGAGTGAGCGTGAGTATCTAAAATATAAAAGGTGCATAAAAGAGTTCTACAACTGCCTTACAATGTTATATACATTGGTATATTTATAAGAATCATCGATATAATTAACTATTCTTGTTGTGGTTGTATGTGTAAGATGTGGTGTTGGGACAAGTGCATACATACATCAAGAGGGAGCCCCCCAGTATCACTAGATGATCTGCGATTGCCTGTAGCTTCTAACGATTCTCTGCCAGTTGTACTTGATGAATTTGAGTGGTTATTCAAAGGAGACACAAGAGAAAGTGGAGATGCAGAACCATCTGAAGTACGTGAAGCGCGGGAGAGTTTGCTCTGTAACCGTAAATGATCCTCAACAAGCATTAGTATAACTATTGCATTCTCAACCAGAGCCACAGAAAGTTGAGCAGCATTCTCTGCTTCTGCTTTAGCATCTTTTGGTGACAACCCCTCAGCTGCAACACCAGCAGCAGCTGCTGCAATAACTTGAGTCTGCTGTAAAAGAAAACTGGATGTAGAAATTACAGCAGATTTTCAATTCTTTTTATATATATATAGGTAAGCAAGAACTTTTATTGATAGCAGATTTTCACTTCAATTAACTAGAAACCACAAAAGCTCACAAGAGCTTTCAAAGAATATTAAGAGAGATGACTGCTAGTCATAAGTAGCTCCAATTTTCCCTTGAATTACCCGAGGCGCACTTGTGAGAAACTCTTTGCCGAGGGCTTGTGCACCTCCAGAATTAGTTGAGATGCTGTTCTCGGACACCCGGTGCCAATAAAAAAATAAAAGTAGCTCCAATGGTGACGGAATGACAAGAGGGGTGGGGAGAGAATAAGTAGATATGATGTAATATGCCCCATTCATGATTAAGATTTAAAGCATATAGGGGGTACATTTGAACTACACAGCCCTTTTCTAGAAATGTTCAATAATTAGTTTAATAAAAGAGGAGACATTAATATCAGACAGATTGACAAAAGATCTACAAAAATTAATAAAATGCATAACACCTGACATCATGTCACTAACAAATAAGGGAAACTTAATATGCATAACAAAGGTTACCTGAACCTGTAGTTCTCTTGCAGCAAAGTCCAGCAAGCCACTCAACAGCCTTCTTTTAAATATAGGCAATGATTCTTCGCGTCTTTAAAAGTTGAAGAAGATAACCAAAAGGTGGTAGACAAATGATTAGAGTTCCAAGATGAAAGAAAAACATTAACTGTTGCTGAATTTTAATTCAAATATATATTATAAATTAGCCTCTGTGAAATTCAATTGTATGTTGTATATAGTTTTTTGCTAGACAACTACAAAAGGATCAATCATTGTATTCAGAAGCAAGCCAACCAAAAGAAGCATTTAAGTCGGAAAAACCTCATGAAAGTTAATATCAGAATGATAGAGAAATATTCCAATAGTCTTTGACAGACCACGAGTTACGGCACATAACTCTGTAAATATCAAGCTAACCATAAATCCTAAATATTTTTTTTTTTTATAAGTATAAAATTTTATTCAAAGAAATAGGCATAAGCCTAAGTACACAGGACATATACAAAGGAAATACCTACAACTCCCATAAACAAAAAAGAAAACTACCACCATAAAGCTAAAACAGATGCAGAAAATTATCCTCCATTACAAAAGCTTTAGCCCAATAACTCAAAGTACTCAAGAAAAAAACCCTAAGATCTCCCAAAAAACGTTCTCTATCTTTGAAGCATCTCCCATTTCTTTCAAGCTAAATGCACCACATAAGACAAGGAGGAATCATATTCCAAACACTCATCGCCTTCTTACAGCCCTTCACACCCTTCCACCCTACCAATAAAGCCACCACTTCCCTAGGCATTACCCAATGTAATCCTATCCAACTCAAAACCTCGTTCCACAAGAATATTGTCACTTCGCAGTGAAGGAAAAGGTGATTTACAGATTCTCCATCCCTTTTGCACAAAACACACCAATCTGCAATAAACAAACCTCTCCTTCTAAGATTTTCAGTAGTCAATACTTTTTTTTTTTATAGGTAAAAAGAAGTTTTATTGATCCAATAGATAGGCAAAGCCCGAATACACAGGGAGTATACAAGAAAGAGCCTAATTACAAACTACATGCTACTGATAGTAGTGTACAAAGCATTTAGACTTGTTCCATCCCATACAATAGAAGAGGCCCAGAGCAACAAAGTATGAAAGAAGAAATCCCTAAAACTGTCCAAAGAGCGTTCCTTATACTTAAAGCAGCGGCCATTTCTTTCGTTCCATGTGCACCACATTAAACATAAAGGTACCATCTTCCATACAATAGCGATTTGGCGATTGCCCCTAATCCCTTGCCAACAAGACAATAAATCTAACACCCTCTTAGGCATGACCCAAGCAATACCGAGCCTCAAGAAGATTACATCCCACAATACCTTAACTACTTCACAATGAAGAAGAAGGTGATCCGCTGATTCGCCGTTACGTTTGCACATGTAGCACCAATCCATTATGTAGAGTCCACGCTTTCTTAACTTGTCAATTGTTAAGATTTTACCATGGGAGGCCAACCAACCAAAGAGAGCAACCTTGAGTGGGGCAGTGCTCTTCCAAATGCTCTTCCACGGGAAAGCATTAGGGGAATGGTTCACCAAGGCCTTGTAGTATGAACGAACTGAAAATTTCTTGTTCCCTGTGCATGCCCAAAGTAATCTATCCTCCCTTCCTGACCTAGGCTTCAACGCATATAAGATTCTGTCGAAGTCAGTAATGGCTCCCACCTCCCAATCTTGAGTAGCTTTGGTGAATCTCACAAACCAATGAATGGAATCAGCGGTACTGCACATATTATCAGCCACTAAGGAGTCTTGTTCAGACGCAATCCTATATAGAGAGGGGAAAGCGATTTTCAAAGCAACATCCCCGCACCATGTATCATACCAAAACCTAATACGCGTGCCCCTTCCCACCAAAAACCTGCAGTTAACGAGAAAATCATTCCAACTATTACGGATAAGTTTCCAAACTCCCACCCCATAGGCCCCCCTGACTTCCTTAGAACACAACCTTCCCCAGGCGCTCCCATATTTAACATCTAAAATATTCTTCCAAAGAGCGTCCTCCTCATGATGGTAATACCATAACCATTTTCCGAGAAGTGCCTTATTAAAAATTCTCAAATTTCTTAAACCCAGCCCACCGCAAGACAGCAGGGTGCAAACTTTATCCCATTTGATCAGATGAAATTTCTTTGCATCCTCAAGCCCTCCCCATAAGAAATCACGAAAAATCTTCTCCAGTCTATATGCCACCCCTGTAGGAACAGGAAATAATGAAAGGAAATACTTTAGGAGATTGGATAACGTACTCTTTAATCAAAATGATTCTCCCACCCTTAGACAAGTAAAGTCTCTTCCATCCCGCTAGTTTGCCTTCAATTTTCTCAATGATCCCTTCCCACACTACCTTAGATTTGTGAGGGGCCCCCAAGGGGACTCCCAAGTACTTCATAGGTAAGGAAGAGACTTTGCATCCCAGTAAGGCAGCTACCTCATTTAAACACTGGATCTTTGTTCGCAAAAGATCTAGGTCCGAATCTGATCAGTAGTCAATACTTTGCCCAAAGAAGCCACCCAACAGAAAAAAGCAACCTTAGAAGGAACTTTCACTTTCCAAATACTTTTCCAAGGGAATACACAACTACTACGGCTTGACAAAATTCTGTAATAAGATGAAACTGAAAACTTAGCATTTCCAACAGGAATCCACACCATGCAATCCTCTCTATCTTGCACTAGTTTTGAGCTGTAAAGTTTAACCAGCAGAGCCTTAACTTCATCCACTACCTAGTCATTAACATCCCTTTTAAAAATAACATTCCATTCAACCTGATTGTTACTACTACAATACAAATCACAAACAGCTGAATTTTGATCCCTTGCAATTCTGAAAAGGGTAGGAAATTCCAGCTTAAGAGCAGTATCCCCACAGCACAGATCATGGCAAAAGAGTATCCTCTTTCCATCTCCCATCTTCAATCTGAAATTATTGGAGAAGGAATCCCAACCTTTTCTAAGAAATTTCCACAAACTAACCCCGTAAGCTCCACTAGATGCTTTAGAACACCAACCTCCCCACAAACTTCCAAATTTCGCATCTATCACATTTTTCCATAGAGCTTTACTCTCTAATTGATATCTCCATAGAATTACAGTTCTGAGGGCGCTCTGAATTGTCCTATTTTTCTGTTCAATCAGTTCTGCAAAGCCATTTTCACCATTTTGCTGTGTCTCAATCCAGCACCTAAGTCAGATACCAATGCATGTGTTTGCATTTGTTTTGATTTATTATAATAGTATTTTTTTATAAATAATAGAGAATGAGCCAATGCAAGTGAAACCAGGTGATTTCAACAAATCAGCAGACAATGAACAGACTTCAAATTTTTCCAAAACAAAATTTACTTTTATTCCACACCCAAAACCCTCCACTTTCCCTGTAGAACCTTAAACAGTGACCAATACCTCTTCCAAAACAAAGATGGGAAAAAAGAGACAAAAATCTTGTCAACTATGGAGTCAAGGGAGTCAAGAAACAGTGCAATCATGGTTATGATCTCCATACAAAACTTGTGTGCGTGTTGGTATGGAAAAGCATCTCGCCAACTATGGAGTCAAGAGAGTCAAGAAACAAAAGCACAGTAAAACAAAGGGAACAAAACAGAAAAGTAAAATATTTACTGAAAAATACTAGACAAAGTTTGCAGAACGGGCCAGAGATAAATAATAGTACCTGATCCGCTGGTCTCCCGTGCTAGATCCACCCACAATAGAAAGCCATTCTGCACAATGAATTGTAGCTTCAATATCCTGTAAAAAGGAAGTAATAACCAAACAATATAAATGAAACTGGCCTGTTAAGAGAGTAAGGAAGCAAAATCTAATGAAGATGATAATAACCCAGCTCCAAATTAAATGCAAAGAACATGGCATGTTCAATCAACCATATTACAAAACGGCATCATATCAAAGTCATTACTATTTTTTATTTTTTATTTTTATATGTCGGGGAATCTCTCCAAGGCAGGGCCCTTCGGACCCACCACTACAGAGTAAACCTCAGTTCTGTGCACCGTACCCTCGGAAGTTTCTCTACACGGAACTGGTTAAATCGCTGGCTTTTCACCAGGGGGTGCGGCTCCAAAGGATTGTTTGCACCCATGAGGTGTTGAACCTTGAACCTTGAAGGGAGTGATCCCCCAAGACCAAGGCCTTCACCACTTGGGCCAACCCCTTGGAGTTGTATCAAAGTCATTACTATAATAACGACAGAACCGATATGCATGAGTATCACTCAAAATCCACGGAATTGATAAGAAAATACTAGTGGAATAACCTTCCATCCATCCTTCTGGCGCATTGAATGCTCTAACATGATAATCAAGAAGTTGTGTATGATGTCCTCTACGTCTCCTAAGCTTGTAGAATTAGAGTTTTTGGCTGCAAGCATCTGTAAAACAGTACAGTTAGAATCTATAAAACAAGGATTGGTTCATATTGGCATATATTTCAACAAACAAGATCACGCATCACCACTAAAAACTGATATTTCCGTATCCTAACTAGATGTCATGTTTTGCACTTTATTTGTGTGAATAAAACATTTGAGGTCTTAAAAACAAAGAAGATAGTTCAAACCGAAGTCTTCTTGTATCACCTCATAATTAGAGATAAGAATTTCCAGAATCCATTCCGGCCATTCTTCCATTTTTGTCAAACTGCTTCTATTTTCAGGATGACTGCAAGCCAAAAACAGAAGATCCTGAAACCATATAGACGAGTAGCTTAGAGCTAAAATAAAGTATCAAGAAGAACCAAAATCCAGAAAACCAAAAAAGCAAACAATAACAGCAAAAAAATTTTTTTGATAAGTAATAAGAGGATAGCAGCAAGAAATGTTAAAGAATATAATTCAAATTATTAAATTCATCATTTCCCATCAACTTAAGCTTTGGGACAATTAGAATTTAACATGGTATCAAAACAGAAATCATAAATTCAATCGAACTCTGACTTCACGCTTCACTTGCCACTTCAATTAAATATTTCCACGTGTTGGACCCAGTTAGAGAATATAATTTTTTTTTACAAGTAGTTAAAGAATATAATTTATACAATTAAATTAATATTTCCTATTAGTTTAAACTCTCAAGACAAATGGTGACTTAAGAAGAAATGCAAGCAACTAATACTTGTTGTAAATGGATCACAGATGCAAGCCATGAACTAAATTTCATGAAAGCGTTGCCAAGAAGGGTAAGAAGATCAGAGAGTCCATTAAGGAAACGTCGAATCATAGTCATGTTTTAGACCTCTAAGGGCAGCATTTTTTGTATGGACAGTTTCTTTGGGGAATATCCTTACTCTAGATAACTTGAGGAAACGTCGAATCATAGTCATGGATTAGTGTTGTATGTGCAAGAAGAGCGGAGAGTCCGTTGACCATCTACTACTTTATTGTGAGATTGCCATGACTTAGTGGAATGAAGTCTGTGCTCAGATGGGATTGGCTTG
>QEOT01002458.1:176789-192416 GCA_003123785.1 Pterocarya stenoptera | reverse complement strand
GTATTGTTTCAACTTGGACTTACGTGCGCGTGATTATTTCTACACGTAATTTCTAATACTCAAGTCCTTCTTATACAGAATCACCAAAATAAACGGTGTGTTGAGACTAAAAGATAAATCGGGTCAGCTACGGGAAACCATCAAACCAGAGGACTTGAAAATATTAGAAACTATAACCATCCCTGTTATGTTGATATCATCCGTCAATTTGGCTCATAGGCACTACACTTGTTTCGTCTTTCCTCCATTTTTCAGTTGCATCAATATTGGAATTTGTGAATCCGCATTCAGAATCATGTTCATTGCTTTCTCCATATTTTTCAAAACATGTTCAGAATCATGTTCATTCCTTGTTTTACAGCATCCTAGTTTGACTTATGGTGTGAATTGAGTTTGCAATCTCTTGAATTATCAGATTTTTCATTCACCTTGCTACAGGTTGATGCTACGAACGAGATGAAGCGGTTGGATAGAAATCAAGCTTTAGACTCAACAGAAGCATTGGTTACCGAGTCAGTTGAGGTAACTTTAATTATTGCGCCGCAAAAGCCTTCGAGTATGTCACTTAGGTTTGGGCTATGAAAACACCAATAAGGAATATGTAGTACTTGTTGGGCTTTTGTGTAGCATGGTTTTGTTTGTGGGCGGCCTGATTGTTGACTTGATCCAACAAATATTAGTTGCAGTTTTTTAATGGATTTTTCATTTAGGCTTGGGCTATGAAGTGGCATAGGCACTAGAACAATGGATTTTTGAACATTTGTTTGCCCAAAACCCGACCCACTTGGGCATATATATGTTCTCCTTTTTCCTGGTTTAGGTTTTATTGGTTATTTATTTCTCTCTCATATGGCCACGACTGTATTTTCAATTAGAAATAGTAAAATCTTTGTAGTTCTGTAGACGTAGATAGCACATTTTTCGAACCACGCAAATCTTATGTCATGTATGATTGTGTTTTTTTAATTCTATTTTTGTCTATTTTCTCTTATCATTCGTAACAATACCATTAGCACAGCGAGGATAAGATGTATGCCTACTAGCACATTCCGTTAAGTAATCAATTGTTAGGAACAATAAGAGAAAAAGTAAAGTGAAAAAACGAAATCAATCAAACACGAACACAAGAGTCAAGATTTACGTGGTTTGCAACGTACCTATGCTCATGGAGTTACATAGGATTTGATTTAGAATGATAGTCAAATACAGAGTGCAGCCCTACACTAATAGTGCATATATATATGGCAAACCATAATTGGTGTCCTTACGAGAGTTTAATACAATATATAGTAAATCCTAATTAGTGGTTCAGGTTGGATTAAGAGCCAAAAAGGGGTCCAAGCTTGCGCTCTATGGCCCAAACCTCATTGAAAATCCACAAAAAAACACACACACAAAGAATTATTGTCGGATCAGATCATCAAATTGGGCCGTCACAAAACAGAACCAGACTCCACACAAAAAACCCAACATCAATGACACTCGCTATCTGTCATGGATCAGATTACATTGACCTTGGGCCATTGACCACTGCTTGCTATGTTATTTCAATTACATTTTATCTTCTTGCTGTTTATTTAGACTGTAGTTGTAGTGGGTTAATGGGCTGTGGGCCCTTAGAATACTTTTCATTACATTTTGCTGTTTACTGTTTCTTTTAGTCTGGCCCATTTGAGGATAGTTGAGGTAACGTTACCCTATATGTATTGAGCCTTGGAGGCTCTAAAGTTGAGTCTAAATAACCAACCAGAAACTAATAGAGGATTTTTATCCTCTTCTTCCTTATCTATCTCTATTTTTCTTTGAGGTTCTCACCCTCGAAGCGAGATTGCTCTTTCAAACCCTTTGGGGGTGTGTTACACTAACTCATCATTTTACAGGAGAAGAATATGACACAAAGATCACAGAAAATAATGAAGGCAAACATGGAGTCAGCAATAGAAAGGCCTATGAATTTGGCAGCAACCATTAATGATGAGGATGCAAACAACACAAAGAAGAGAAAACGCAAAGATGAGTACAGAGTGATTTCAGATCTTACTAACTTCGACAACCTCAGAGCAATGTATGATGCAGAGGCTTTCATGAGGAAGAGAAAGACCGCATAAAAGCGGAAAGAAAAGGTTTTATATAATGCCCAAGAAGAAAGGTCTGTATGCGAGCCTTTCTTGAATTCTTCTCCCCTTTTACTTTGGTTAATTTATTTATATTTTTCCGTTTTGCTGGTTGGCTTTTTAGAATCTTTAAGGTAAAAAATAGTAAGTTGCGGGAAGACAATGTGATGGACTCAGTTCTTCCATGCCATCTACTACCTTACAAGTTGTTCTTGATGAGTATTTCTTCCGCATTTTTCTTTATGTTGTTTTCTGTTTCATGACTACTGTTTCTAGAATGTTCGAAAATCAGAGAGTCTCTTTTTCCTAGCATTAATTTTTCTCGTTTCTTTTCTCACGACTCTCTCTCCCTCTTCATGAATGAGCTGTAGTGTAACTTCTGATGTTGCAAATGAATAAGAGCAGACTGACAAAGCTGTTAGGTTAAAGAAAAAAGAAATGATCCAAAACGGCAAGAGCACTAATTAGAATATGTTGGAAACCGATTCTATTGAGGTAACTTAAATTATCCTGCCCTAACATTTGAGTCGAATGGTCACTTGCAAAGGAATGTGTACCAAAAGCCTGTTCTTATGTTTCTTTGTTTTTTGCGTAGGTTCATTGAATGTGACTTGTTATATTTTCTCGTGGAGTCATTATCACTATTAGCGGTGGAGGTACGTTGATTTTGAGGCATGAGTACGAAAATCCACAATTGCACTTCGGCTATATTTAGTGAAATAAATTATGTGTTGGGCTTAAAATTTGGGGAGAGCAGATTCTGTTCTTGGGCTTAGGCCCAAGGCCCGTCTGCACAGCCCGGATCAAACAGGCGCTTGGCATGGGCGCACAATGCTTCAAAAATTAACTGAAAATGACGTTGGGAGGTGTGGTGCCTATCAACTTTACCGAATGTGTCCCTTAGAGTTTGAATCTGGACATTAAAGGTTGTAATAACTCCAATGATAGTTATGATTTTTTCACAATGTGCCATTTCATTGTCGACGATAAAATCATTCTATTCTTCTATTATTTTATTTACAATTTTGTAGAGAAATTATGAAGAAAAAAATTTTAGAATCGATATCTACAGTTGGTGATTTTGTTTTATCTTGAAGGTGAATTATTTGTAACCTAGTAGCAATCTCTTTCGAATGGAGCAATTATAACTTTAAAGATAGTGTTCTCCATGTCTAAATTCGTATTTGTTTTCAGATTACAATATCCCTGCAGTTTTCTTTAACATTTTTTGTTTTGTTTGTTCATAATGAGGTTTCTGGTTTTAATTTGCTGAAAACGAGAAAGATAGGGAAAATATCGATCATTGCTAGGCACTGTTGACAGAGAAATGAAAGATATACTTCAACATCAAGGTAAAGACTGGAAAATTCGAATAAAAGGAGTTAAAAAAAAATGAAAGGTTTAGAGCACCATCATCCGTCTCATCAAAATTTGATGATTTGGAGGTTAAAATAGGATTCGATATACTATCAAAGTTCAAGCTTTGAGTTACAATACATTTACTTCCATCTTTATATTTAAAGATGCACTATTCATTCTCTATTCTTATTATTTTATTATAAAATGTATTTCTTACACTTCCTATAAAATGTATTTCTTATATTTTTTGGCCTTAACAATATGAATGACCCTCTGATTAGTATCAATAATTTAAGTATCAAATTAAATTATTAACGTATATATGGTTAGTGTAATTGTACAATATGAAGAAAAAAAATTAAAAATATTATTATTAAAAAAAATTATATTATTATTTTGATGAATCTAATAGCTAATTCAATGTAGAATTATGGATAAGGAAGTTTTGGATTTATGAAAAACATGTACTTTTTATTAAATTTTAAAGATGAATTTGATGAAACCAATGCTAATGCTCTTAGGTCTTTATGGGGAAGATTACACTTCAATATCATTTTTATAATTTAAAAAACACAAATCCCCTTGTTATTCAATTTTCAATCCCCCAATACTGAGAATCAAAATGCAGTTGTTTATTTTTTTCTTTTTTTAAAGTGAGAAGAAATTTCATTGATACTAAAATTAATCGTAAACAAATTAATTAATCAATTTCATATCACAAGTATTAACCCAGACTCAGTTTCATGTCTCGGTCGGCACCTTGGCAATGTGCTTGACTTGACTACTTATTGTTGAAAGCACAAAAGGAAATGCAAGATGAATGCCACCAACATAACCATGACTCAGCTGAATTGGACAGCCAACAAGTCCAGAATGACCCAAAAGAAAAATGAAAGAAAGTGAAAGCAATAGGAGGGATGGAATAAAGCTACAATGTGCAAAAGGACCAATGAGTTTCTACTTTTGTTCTTTTCTACTTTTTTTT
Organism: Pterocarya stenoptera; assembly: GCA_003123785.1. Classification (NCBI taxonomy): domain Eukaryota; kingdom Viridiplantae; phylum Streptophyta; class Magnoliopsida; order Fagales; family Juglandaceae; genus Pterocarya; species Pterocarya stenoptera. Next base: position 187,958 of record QEOT01002458.1, on the reverse strand, counting down.
TTCATGTACAACACATAACTTTGTTTTCTTTTGTTGCCTTTGTACAGATTTTGTCATCAAATGTCCTCAATTATTTCTATAAAAATATTGAGCTCGAATGTATAGAACATATAACAAATTAAGGATAAGAATAGAGAGGTTTTTGTTTCTCAAGCATGGTTATTGCCTTACTGTTTTTCTGTTCTTCAGCAGTAGCATAATGTTTGCTATTTTCTGTTTTACCTTTTCTTACATGTGTATCAGAACGTTAGGGCTGATTCCATCAACTCCAATGTCAATAAACACAAATCCAAATTCAAATATTCTAATTCATCCCAACCAAGCAACCCTTATCTTTTTTGGTTCCAATGACAGTTTTGGAGCCCTTCTTGTCACCCAAATGCTCGATTCAAGCAACTATCATTCTTGGGCACGTTCAATGAAAATAGCTCTTTGCATAAAAAACAAACTCAAGTTTGTTGATGGGAGCATTTGTGAACCATCTGAGGCTGATAGTCCATTGATGGATCATTGGTTTCGATGCAATGACATAGTCATCACTTGGTTGCAAAATACTATGTATGTTGACATCAAGAGCATCACCCTTTATGTTGAGACTGCTCATCAACTATGGAAAGAACTTGAACAATGACTTGTCCAACAAAATACTCCCAGAATTTATGAAGTTAAGTAAGGTATTGCTACAATAATGCAAAATCAAGACAATGTAAGTATATATTACTCTAAGTTAAAGACTCCATTGGATGAATTGGTGAACTATGAATCTATTCCTAACTGCACATGTGGGGGTTTGAAAACAATAGTGAATAACCAAGAAAGAAACTGGGTAATGAAGTTTCTTATGGGTTTAAATGACACATACAAAGTCCTAAAGGCTCAGATCCTTCTAATAAAACATTTTTCTAGTCTAAATGAAGTGTACACAATAATACAAGAAGAAGAAAAGAGGTGACAAATTTCTGTAGACACTTCAATTGGTGATTCCAAAATGCCTAGACATTCATTAGAAATATGCTTTAAAGCTAACCCTAAGAAACCAGTGTGTAGCCATTGCAGAATACTTGGCTATGTTGCAGAAAAATGTTTCAAATTTCATGGTTATCCAACAGGCCACAAGCTCCATGAGAATGGCAGACCAGCATTTGTCAATTAAGTCACTACCCTTATGATATCTGGACAAGAGCAAATCATTGACAACCAAGCAACACTCACTCAAAAGCAATATTCACAGTTGATTGCCTTGCTCAAATCACAATCCAGTCATTTTTACACACCTTAACTTAATCAAGTTCATTCCCTCAGCCATTCTGAATTTGACATGTCAAAGATATATTTTATCTCACTTTGCCTCTCAACTTGTAGCATAAGCACAAACAATACTTTTGATACCTAAAAACTTAGTAAAAAATCAAGATATTGTCTTATTTTTCTACCTGAAAACTGTTTTATTCAGGACCTTTTAACTTGGAAAACGGCTGAAATGGGTGAAGTGAGGAATGGCTTGCATCACCTACTGAGAAATGAAGTCTCCCCTACCATTTTAGTTGAAGTTCTATCCTCTCTAAATACCAACACTGCCATTTCTATTTTTGTCATCAACAATATGAAGATTTTGGTTTGTGGCACTATAGACTTTGACATCTCTCTAATTATAGGATGAGCTTGATTAGCAAAGATGGCATTTCTTATTTTGATGTTACTTTCATACCCTACTCAGTTTGTCATTTAGCAAAATTACATAAACTTTATTTTCTTGTTAGCTATCATAAATCATAAAGATGTTTTGATTTAGTCCACCGTGATCTTTAGAGGCCTTGTCATGAGATTAGTCATGATGGATCAAGATACTTTTTGAGTATAGTTGATGATTTTAGTCGTTGTACCTAGGTATAGATGTTAAAACTAAAATCTGATGCAAATGGAGCTTTACAACAATTTTGTGCAATGATTGAAACCCAATTTGACTCCAAAATTAAAGTGATTAAAAGTGATAATAGAAAGGAATTTGACATGAAATATTTTTATTCAAAAAGAGGCACAATCCATTAGAAAACTTGTGTTGAAACACCTCAACAAAATGTTGTAGTATAAAGGAAACACCAACACATCTTGAATGTAATTAGGGCCCTAAAGTTTCAAAGTAAAATTTTAATGAGATATTGGAATGATTGGATTCTTATTGCAGTGTACCTCATAAACAGAAGCCCCTCACCATTGCTTAAAAACAATACTCCTTTTGAGCTCCATTTTAAGACCAAATATGTTTACTCTCATCTTAGGGTGTTCAGGTGCTTGGCCTTTCCCTCCACTCTGGTCAATAACAGACACAAGTTTGATCCTAGAGTTAGGAAGTGTGTGTTCTTGGGTTATCCTTTTGGAGTTAAAGGCTATAAGCTACTGGATCTAAAGACAAAAAGAGTTTTCATCTCTAAAAATGTAATCTTCCATGAGCATTTTTTTTTTTATATAAGACTGAGATTCCAGCCACTCCACATAACTTGACAAGTCCAACTATATTATCCTTCTCCCAATCACTGGATACCGCTCTTAACCACACTTTTGAGTTATTTCATCTTGAACCTGAACCAGATGTCAATGTAGAGAATGCAAGAAACACTTCAAACACACAAAATTAACCAGAATCTCTTAGAGAACAAACTTATGTCAGTTCCACCAGTCCTCACATGCCTAGAAGGTCCACTAGAGAGAAGCGTGCACCACCTTACTTACTAGATTTCATTTGTCAACAAGCATCCTCACTCCCTCATTCACAAAAGTTAAACAAGAACAAATGATCAAGACTTTCAGGTAATGCCTCTCCCCTTGATGCTACTCTCTCTTATCATAAACTATCCAGCACGCACAAAGCTTTTGTTGCATCAATCACAAAGCAAATAGAACCTAACACATGTGCACAAGTTGTCAAAACTCCTGGTTGGTGCAAGGTCATGCAAGCTGAAATAGAGACCTTAGAGATGAATGACACTTGGACTGTAGTTGATTTGCCTCATGGCAAGGAGGATATAGGGTGCAAATGGGTGTATAAGATCAAGTACAATGCAGATGGAAGTGTTGAGAGGTATAAGACACAATTAGTGGCAAGGGATACACACAACAAGAGGGGTTGGATTATCATAAGACTTTCTCTCTTGTAGCAAAGTTATTAATAGTGAGAATACTACTTGTTGTAACGGTTGTTAAAGGGTGGGATTTGCACCAATTGGATGTGAATAATGCATTCCTCCATAATGATTTAGATGAAGAAGTTTATATGGAACTTCCACCAGGATATGTTGATGGTAATTGTGCAAAAGTTTGCAAACTTCATAAGAGTTTATATGGATTAAAACGGGCATCGAGGCAATGATATGCCAAGCTCTCAATTTTCATTGTTCAAAAGGGTTTCAAACAGTCAAAAGCAGATTATAGTCTGTTTACAAGGTCAGTGGGAGAGTCCTTTACAGCTATACTTATTTATGTATATGATCTTATTATAGCAGATAATGACATGGACATTGTTCATTCTCTCAAATCTTCCATGCATGACAGATTTAAGATAAAAGATTCGGGTACTTTGAAGTACTTTCTTGATTTAGAAGTGCAAGATATATATATATATATAAAAAAGGAATTTATGTATGTAAAAAAAAAATGCATTATTGTCTGACTCGGGAACCATTGGAGCAGCACCTACTAAGATACCTCTAGATCAAAATAGTAAGTTGCTTAAGGATTAAGGTGCCCAACTTAAGAATCCTTTTATTTACAGAAGACTTATTGGGAGGTTTCTTTACCTCACCATCACTAGACCAGATTTAGCATATTCAGTCCAATTGCTTAGCCAATTCATATAAGCTCCTAGTCCCACACTTAAATGTTGCTCATAAGGTGGTAAGGTATAAAAAGAAGGCTCCAGACCAAGGGTTGTTTTACTCTTCACAATCAAATCTACAACTTGAGGTGTACTGTGATTCGGATTGGGGGGCATGCCCAGATACACGAAGGTTTGTGACAGGCTACTGTGCCTTTCTTTGTGATTCCCTAGTGTTTTGGAAATCTAAGAAACAAAACATCATCTCTAAGTCCTCAGTTGAGGCTGAATATAGGGTCATGGCAAGTGCTTGTTGTGAATTAAATTGGTTAAAGTTTTTACTTCAAGACTTAATGGTAGATCAACCTCAGGTAGCTATGTTATACTATGACAACAAGGCTGATTACACAGTAGCAAATCTAGTGTTCCATGAATAGACTAAATACATAGAACTCGATCTTCATTTGGTTTGTGATAAAATCTAACAAGGAAGTGTCATTACCAAGCATGTAAGTAGTGGATCATAAGTTGCAAATATTCTGACTAAGGCACTGGGATCTAACAGCTTCTGCACACACTTGCATAAGAGGGGAACAGAAAACATTTACTTTACATCTTGCGGGGGCTGTTGAAAGCACAAAAGAAAATGCAAGATGAATGCCACCAACATAAACGTGACTCAGCTGAATTGGACAGCCAACAAGTCCAGAATGGCTCAGAAGAAAAAGGAAAGAAAGTGGCAACAAGTCCGCACAGTCCATATCGTACTAAAGTTTGGGTTATATTAGTTTACATTAAAATGATGAGTAATAATTGGATAAAAATGCCCCTAAGATTTTCATGATGGCCAAGAAACATATTAAGGGTAAAAGATTTGACCTATAACATATTTTGTATTTCTAACCACCACGAGACACTCTAAGATGAAATTGATAGGTGATCGTCCTTTCACAGTCAAATCAATTTCTCAACAAATTGCCATGGTGATAGGTAAGTTCATTGTTTGATATTATATCATTAGTTTTAATACTCTGAAATATAGATTGTCAAATATTTTGTAAAATTAAAATTTGATATTAAAATACTTAACAAAAATATTACCATAAAGTAGATTTGATATGCATATGATTTTTTCTTAGAAATTTTTTTGCGTTGTTCTCTAACTTTGCCGATTTAAAAATAATAATCACGAGTGTTCTTGATAACGTAAACCAAACAGGCTATATATTGGGCCGATTAAAAAAAATGCAAACAAACAAACAGCGGTATTGGCCCATTGGGCGTCAAATTTTGCCTAGTACGAAATTCCTTTGGAATGACCAACTTTCGTCGTTGCAAAGCCAGCGTTTTAAAATTCAATTGACCCGTACGTCCGTATACGAAGTATTAATTTAAGACCTATCTCCCTGTAATCTAAAGAAATATTTGGTGTATACATAATTTAATACAATAAAAACTTATAAAAAAAAATTTTATTAAAATTATTAAAAAAAAAAAAAAAAAAACGTATATATTCACTGCCAGTGTCTCCTAGAAGAGCTCCATGCAGCAAAGATGTCATATATACAACAAGAATTTTAATTCTTAGAGATAACGTTACAGCTTATAATGCATGTATAGATGACATATTATTAAATATTTTTGAAAAACTGATATAATAACACATTATTTAATTAATAATATTTAGTATTTTAGAGTAAGATTAGCCGTTGGATATTTGCGATTAAGCAAAGCATTAACTGTAGTACGTACTGCTTACCAGCAAGTTTGTGTCGCAGGTGGACGCCGACAAAAATGGCTTCTGGGCCTCTGGCACAAGAATTTCGTAGCAACAAAAGATAAGATTCATGTCTTGTCGTGGTATTTAATTTCTTTGACGTTTCTTATACGCTTAAGAAAGAAACAATCGGCACTTACGTAATTATATGTTTTTCATTTATACACTACAACTGCAGATTTTTTTTTTTAAAAAAAAACCTTAATTAAAAATTAATTTTCAACAGTAATTGGCCAATATTTTTCCAATATATTATAAACCTTCAAATACACGCAAAAAAGATGGATTTTTTTTCATCTTTATTCTTTATTGGCTGACAAAGAAAAATTATATATTAACAAAAAAGATGGATAAATGATAAACCTCGCTACCTGCCGTAAACGCATGCACGAGTGGGGAAGCGTGAACGAGTTTGGAGACTACTGTCTCTTTAACATTAAGCAACCGCCCGGCAATCTTGGATGGCCATCATACCATCGGGACCTATATGTTTCACTATTTTTCCATATTTTTTATATATGTTTGTTCTATGTTGTGTCAGCGTACTCATGAACGAGTAGTGAGTTTCCTGTTGTTGTTTGGAGTCATGATGAAATTAACGATGGCATGACATAAAAATGCTTCTTATTTGTTAGTGGGTTCGATGCGCAATTTGTAGTAATCAGGGCCGGCTCTTTCCTTAGGCAATTTAGTTTGGGTATCAAGTGTACTTCAGTTACATTTAAACACTCTCATTATTATTATTTACTTTATTATTATTTTTTACCTACTTTTTCTACTATTTATTTTTTTACCTATTTTTTACTATTATTCAATATTCTATTATTATTTTTCACTACTATTCACAAACATTCTCAAATATTTTTACTAACCAAACCAAGCCGCACAATTGTCTAAGGCTCCTAATGGAAGAAGGCCCCCAAAAAATATATATATAGTAGAATTTTTAAAATATATATACCTAATAAAAAATTTTAATTAACTCAATGAGATTGAGAATATAAATAAGATCACATACATATTATGTTATTATTAGTTTTTAAAAGTATCACATATAATAATTATTTTATCTATTCTCCTTCTAGAAATATATACACTTCTCTTTTATCATTATTAGTTTAATATAATTAATGTAAAACTTATAAATAGCAAAATCTAATTTTTCAGTGTTCATAAAAGGTTTTGTATAATCCTTTGAAGAGGCAATGGCTCATTTTTTTTCAAATGTGTAAGTTGTTCATAGAATTTTATTGACAATAATGATTATAATTGTGTCTAAGAGTCTAAAGTACTTGAAAAACTAGATTTGATAAAATTCTCTCTAAATAAAAAATTTCCTAATAAAGATTAAGTCAGTTATTAGTTGAAAATGTAATATAAAATCTTAATTAATAATTTTACTTTACAAAACAATAGAAATTATTTTTAAATAAAAATATAATATAAAAATAAAAATAAATTTATTTTATTTTATTTTAAAAAAAAAAAACCTCACTCAAAATTTTAACTTTAGGTCCCGAAACCTATTGAGCCGGCCCTGGTAGTAACCCAAATCACATGTAAAAAAGGGCAAATGATATTTCTAAAAAGAGAAATATTATAGGCACAAAAGATTACGCAAATGGAATTTCACAAACTGATGTAGTTTGATATGGTTTATCATATTGTCAAGTTATTTTTATTGTAAATTAGATCTGACAGATTACATGAAATCAAGTCAATTTGTGAGATTACTTATATGTAATCTATTTCTAACTGTAGCAATCTTCAAATCATCACAAGACCAGACAATGCAACAATAATATCGATCCTAACCATCTCTAGGTATCAATATTCACATATATGCAGAGTATGCAAATTAACAAGGTCAAATAATTACGCATTTAGTACATTAATGAGGGAGATTTATCAATAGAAACTGAATTACGCAATTAGTAGTTTGTATGCGACGTAGGGTACTAGTAAACCAGCTTATGCTTTCCGGATTCCGATCGAACACCACAGTACTTGAGAGGATGTTTTGTGGGTTTAATTTGGGAGTAAATATTAGAAAATTAATAACCTGAATTTCATCAAGTCTAAAAAATATTTCTCGTGATGGCCTTACGAATATATATATATAGAGAGTACTGTTACATGTATAAATGAATTATACAAAAAAAAATTTACAAAATGAAGTAGTTTCATCTAAACCATTAGATCTACTTTATAATAAAAATATTAATTTTATAATTTGACGAAACACATCAAGCTACGTTAGCTTATGAGATTATTTTTATGTAATCTTTTTGTGACTAGATGATCATTTCCCATATACTACAAACCATTTTTAAATATATATTTTTTCCCTGCCCAGTACCGACACATTTAGCTTTTGTACTAGTATACAAGTCAACCCGGCCAAACACTACACAGACCACTTTCGATTAGTTTTTTGTTTTGGGATCACTTTTAATTATAGGTCATTATAACCAAAGAGCTGCCACTGATCAAGATGATAATGTAGATAAATTAAGTAGCTAGGTCAAACATATTGATTCTATATGAGTTGTGGACCTCTAGCACGCACTAACATAAGCTTGACAAAAAGATATTGTCTACTATTGCTTTCATCATCATGTGCGGCACATAAACAACAATATATATCGAGATCATCCCTACCACCAAGAAAGAGACCTCGATCGATCGTGAACATTTGCGTACGTATGACATATATAATCGAAGGGTCTTAATTAATTACGAGTACGAGTATATATCATCATGTACATGTACAATAATTAATCATGTAGGACCAGTGCCGTACAAGCAGAGGTCATGCAAAAATTATGCCAACATGAAATTAAGGGCACAACTAACAACCGTACTATGGAAAATGATAGAGCCACCAAGAAATTATATAGAAGAGTTTGTATTGAAATGTTTTTTTTTAGTATCTGTTTGTTTATTTTTTTAAATTGTATTTATTTATTTTTTAGTATTCTTTTTAAATATACACAAAAAATCATTTAAAAATAATTATAATGATAAGCTTAACGATATTTTTTTTCGGTGTAACTAGCACCGTCCGTGGTTTATATACTAAAAAAAAAACACGTGGAAGAGCATATGGTAGCTCAACAACTCTAACCCCCATCCCAAAATTTGCATGTATTTATAGATTATTGCGTATATTTTAGAAAAGAAATCGATCGGGAAAAAAAAAAAAAAAAAGAAGAAGAAGATCAAATTATTAAAAGTCATAGCGAAAAAGACTCCCCTTCTATTATATAATTATTTTATTGTATAATTAATAATCTTCTCATGTACTTCTTCTCAGTTTGTTTATTAATATATTCTCACTTGCCGAGAAAAAAAAAAAAATTATAACACTAGCTGTCTTTTCCAATGTGGTCCTGTACCTTGCTCACACACGGGTTAAAGTAAATTTCACTCCCGCTGTTGCATACGATATCACATGAAATACAGAGAGTATCAATATATCATCATATAAATATAAATATATATTATATAATGATTTCGATAGCAAATACTGGAAAAATAAGGCAAAACGATGCAAAATTGCTCTCAAGACAAGACAAGACAGGCAAACACTGCATGCTTCCTAGCTAATTATAATATATCAACATTTTACAATAACTCGTAGATTTCTGGGACATAGTTATCCACTTCTCCTTCACGTACAGTTCAATAAACAAAGAAAAAAACATAAACATGAACGAGGAAATGAAAAGAGTACTTTTTTTTTTTTTTTTTTTGAGTTTTTGGCAAAATCAATAGCACAAACCCCGCAGAGGATGACTGAAAATTAAGATAACAAGTAGTAATTTAGCGAGAACGGTGATAAATCAGATCGAAAGAGTGTCTGCTTGACCTTGGAAGATAGACTATTGACTGTGAGATTGCGGAAGTTCTCTTGCAAGAAGCATTAAGATTGATAAACCCAAAGCGATCGCTCAAACTCCTCGACACCTTGGCTTGATTCCAAATACTACCATTAGATAATTCTTCATGATCATCATCCTTGGTGCACTCAACCAATGCGGCAAAAAAAGGATCCCTTTCTAGAGTACTCTGCCTAGAATTCTTCTTCCGATGCCCAGAGTATTCTTCCGAGTTGAATTTCTTCGAGGTCGAAGTGGTGGGTGGTGGCAATGGCAAATTAAGCTTTGACAAGGGGTCCTTCTTCTTGAGGACTTGTTTCTTGGGTATTCCTGGAAGTTGTTCCCAAGAAAATGGGACACCGGAATATCTAAGTGGGATGGAAGAGTTAAGTGGGGAATCGTCCAGGAAATAAGAAGAATCAAAGGAAGAAGAAGATGGCGAAAGTGATGAGGAGGAGGAGGAGAATGACGGGGTCCGGCGAGAAGAGGGGTATTTTGAGGCCGGAAATATGATGTCACTTTCTTTGGAAACAAGTCGGGCATGGCTGGTAAGAGTTGCTGAAGAATCCATTATTCTCTGGCTAGGAAAGAAGAGGGCTCTGTTTTTTTGCTGTTAATGCTACTTTGGTTTTTCTTTTTGTTCTTGAGCTTCTTTGCCTCTATATATGGAGAGAGTGCTACTCTGGTCATAATCTTATGGGACTTTGGGAGTGAGAATATAATTAACTTAATGGGACCCTACGCATTGATGATTAAGGGTGGGCAGAGACAACTGGGAGCAGAAAGGGAAATCAAAGCTTTGTAGAGGTGTTAAAACCTAAACCTATGTTTTATTAGGGCAAAAATGTAATTCAAAGTTTACATGGATCTGGCCGGGTATGGGAGAGCAAAACCCGGTTACAGATGTGCCTGTTCAAAATCCATATTCTCTCCCTGGGGACCCAGATAGTGAACTTGGAGCATAAAGCATGCAGTGACATGGAAATATCAAAATTTGTACATCTAGATGTATGTTCTTCCTTTTATGGTCGGAAGTATTTGGAAGTCCATCACGAGCTGCACAATTAAGTGAAAATGGAACGGGACAAAGAATTATATGTACAAGTGGGCGAGGATGTGCATAAAGCTCGCATTATAATATATATTTAAAATGGAAAAAATACTAATTATCAGGAAACTATTAGGCCCTGTTTAAATATAAAGACAGTTTCATCTCATCTCATCATTACAACTTTTCTAAATTCTCATATAAAATATAATAAACAATTTAACTTTTTCAAATATCAAAACAATAATAATATTCTAACATTATTTTGTTCAAACTCATCTAAAACCATTTTGTCTCATCTCACTATCCAAACGAGTTTTTATATGATATATGGTATAAGATAGAAAATATAAGCAACAAAGATAAAAGTTGTTGACACTAAGTTTAGATGTTGAGCTGAGTTAAGTTTTTTATGAATAATAGTTAGTTGATATAGTAGAGTGAGTTTTGTGGGATCCACCTAAGATGAATTTAAATATATTTATAAAAAGTTAAAAAAAATTGTAAATCTCAAGTGTATATAGGTGTTAAATTGAAAAAGGTTATAGGTCCTACTTGTAAAGATGTTTTAAGTTAGATCGAGCTTAGTAATTTAAAAGTTGAGTGTTTAGATGTTAGATTTAACTTAAAATTAGACTGAATTGAATTAAAT
>QEOT01002458.1:155220-170562 GCA_003123785.1 Pterocarya stenoptera | reverse complement strand
ACATTTGGCTAAATAAAATAATAATAATGACATATTATATTTTTAAATTATTAAGAAGTTATAATTTATTTCCTTATGAAAATTTGTAATTATACTAAGTAATCTACTATTATTACTCTTAATACTTATAGTTGGATGCGTATGTTTTATATTTGTTATTTTTAAAATAAATATATAATGTGCTAATTTTAAAAATCAAAACTACAGTGGTAAGTATTAAATAATTTAATCATATATTTTATAAAATCTCATTCTTTACATTTAAAAAAAATTAAACAAACTATAGTACATTAGAAACTGTAGAGCTATCTCAAATAGTGTAATTAATTATAAGATAATTAATAAATTATTTAATTTATCCGAAAATTGGAAAAAAATTTAATTTTATTTCTTAATAAATTATTAAACAAAAATCACTAATAAAATGAAAAAATTAGATTTATACTAAAATGTAACAATTCAATTTGATATTTATATAATTTAAAATTAAAGAAAATAAAATGTTGCATAATATTAAAGTTTAATTTTCAAGATTTTAGTTTTTTATTAAAATTTTATGAAGACTTGGTATCAATTTGGAAAAAAAAAATATTATAATCCAATTGTAAAGTTTAAATCAATTTGTAACATTACTCATTCTTCACATCTAAAGCCTAAGAGATAGGTTTCGATACGTACAAATAAATTTATTTTTTTGACTTTTTATTCAAATTTTTATACGCTTAAACATTAAAAAAAAATTTCACAATATCATTAAAAATACTTTCTTATAATAATGAGATGAAATGAGATGGATTAATAGTGATTCTATAAAGTCGGCAAAATAGGAAAAATTTTAGTGAACAGTGTTATACCCACAGCCGGTGGGTTTGAGTCGCTCGCGACGGCTACCGACTGCAGGAGAGAGGCTGAGATTGGAAGGGGAGGGGCGCCAGACGGAGGCGAAGAGAATGGGCCGGGTGGTGTTGGCCACGCCGGCGTCTGGCGGCGCACTGGAGCTGATGAAGAAAAGCACGGCCGCGGCTTGGATTCCATCGTGGCGGTTAACAGCGGTACGATAGGGTCTCAGATTTGAAGGAGAGGAACGCCGGCCGGAGATGAAGAGAATCGACGGGGCTGTGTCGGCCACGGCAGCGTTGGGAGGCGCACTGCTGCAAATCGAGAAACGGACAGGGGAGGGTGGAGGAGGGGCTCGCGCGTGGGACCAGGGGCAAAATGGGAAATACGTTAGGGGCAGAACCGTAATATAAGAAAACAAGCAGGGGCAAAATTGAAAAAAAATATATTAGACGAAAATACTGTAGTTAACCGATTTATGCTTTATATATTAGTAGATATATATAAATATAAATCTTAAGAGTTGGCTCAAGTGATAAAAATTTTGGCTTGGAAGTACGTTTTCTCTTAAGTCTAAAGTTCAAATTTCCTTAGATGCAAATAATCTTTGAGGACCATCAAACTTGAAGATTTCCTCTTTTAATTACCTAAGGTGCACTTGCGAAAAATTTATTGTTAAGAGCTTATGCATTACTTGGGAAGTTGTTCCTAAACACCCAGTACCAATAAAAAATATATTTATATATGTTACATTATAGCTTATCATATTATACATAATCTGCATAGCTTGCTTGCTACATCAATTCTACTAACTCAAATTCCCAATTAATATTACAAGCTGCGTGCGGAGATCAATTGGCAACATTTTAATTTTTCACTAAAAGAACAAGGATGGAATCCCTCTCCATGTATAATATATATATATATATTTATATTAAGTTTTCGTTAGACTACATCTTATTATATACAACCATTTCCCTCCTATATGCATATATACCATACCAAACTTCATTAACTAATTGAAAAATATGTTATTTTAATTACTTTGTTTAAGCATGCCGAAGTAGTAGTACTTTACTTGAAAAGCTTAATATGTTATTTAGTTTTTAATAGATAAACGCATTCTCTCCCATTCACATAATGGGGGTTATACCTTACATATAATATTATTCAATCATCCCATTCAGCTGCTAATCACTATTGAAATTTGAGGTATCTTTGGGTACAATAACTAAAATCTGACCATCACATACCAATAACTTAAGGGCCCTTCTACTAATTATTCTACACCACACACCGCACTTAAATTTATTTATTTTTATTCTTGCTAAACTAAATAAATTCTTTTACTTATCATCTATACACCATGCATTTAGTAGGAAAAGAGATAAAAAAAAATAACAAATAAAAAATCATGTGTGGTGTGTGATATAAGGATGATTAGTAGAATTTTTCTTAACTTAAAGAGCCACTTTCAAAAGAGATTGAAAATATTGTGACTAAGTTGTTGTTTTTACATTAATCCATAACATCTTCGTTTGAATTCAAAACTTATCTCAAATCATCTCATATTATCATTACAACTTTTTTAAATTTTCATACAAAATATAATAAATAATTCAACTTTTTCAAATTTTAAAATAATAATAATATTAAAAAATAATATTCTAATAATATTTTTTTTACTATTCACAAATTATCTCAACTTACCTCTAAATCCAAACGGGCTACGTATTCTAAAATAACTAATCAATATTACAATTAAAATATCTTGAAAAAAACCTACAAGAGTTCTCTCTTGCAGTCAACTTGGGATAAGTCTTTTGGTTTATAATAATTTCAATAATGATAACTAATCATTATATATGTGGCTTGAATTAAAATGCAGGGCCATGCCATAAAATGTGAGAGAATTACTGAGTCATGCCATCTATAACGAAATGACCTAATTACAAGAATCCTAGTGACTTAAGAAACGGAGACTTTAAGGCCCAAAATTAAGCATATAAGTATAATATTGAATGAAATGCAACATTTCTTAAAAATAAGAAGTTTTTGCTATTTTTAATGATTTCAAAGAGATTCGATCCAATTATAAACCTGGCCGGTTCAGATATCCTTAAATTTCGAAACAAGTTCACATGTGATTAGCTTTATTTACATTGTTACAGTTATATTATGATCGTATAAACCCTATTTCCACAAAGGATATTTCAGTAAAAGGCATGGTTTTAATCTCCTTTGAAAATGAAAACAGTCGATCCTTCATTAATTTTCAACCCTTTGAGGTCGATTAGTCCCAATGTGGAGAAAAAAAAATGAAAAGAAAATTAAGCTTGTGGCTGGCTAACACCGAACGTGCCAAAAAGCAGCACTCAACTTTTTCGATCTCCGTCGTCGATAACTAAATATTGATAACCCAGTTTTGCGATCAGGAGGAATGGCCTCAAATGCTAATCATCGACAACAATTCATGATTTCTGACTCCCACAGCCATTCCACCGACCTGTCGGGTGATAACGAAATCTCACCTTATATACGTATAAATATATTAATAATGAGTCTCTTATTATCTTTTTATTATTTTATAGTATATTTTTATTTTTATTTTTTGTTTTTATTTTATTTCAAATATTTTTTAAAATATTTAATCATTAAAAAAATTATACAATTTTATTAATAATCATTTCTTTAATTATTAAATAAATAATAATAATAAATAAATGGTAGGACCAGTCACCAGAAATATTGGCAGTGCTAAAGTAGTTGCGTTGGAAGTTGGAACTCTGAGTGAATTTTAATAGCGATGATATTTTCTTGCTTGTTTTATTGAGTTATGCATTGATAATAAAATAGTGGTAAGATGTGATCGAAGAAAATAAAATATATTTTGGAACCTGAAACGCGCTTGATAGGATTTATTTAATTATTTATTTTTTTAATTACGATTGAAAATGAAGCATTTCTCGCGAATCTTGTAAAATTAATGAATGAATAATTTGTTTTCAGAAAATGTCGAGCTCACTTTTGTTCATATGTGATGGAATTGAGAGCCTAATTAGCATGAAAATGACTAATTGGAAATGTGGAATATTTCAACTGTGAAATTCGTATGGCCATCTTGTGGAACCAATTCCGGCAGATGCCTTAAGGTTATTGCTTATGCTTTTTGGTAGAATTCAAAATCAGTTAACTGTAGCTATTACATTAATTTGCATATAAATACGCCAGTTGGCCTGTCGTCAGCAATGACTGCATATTTTGCTCTGTATTTTCCCCCTTTTCTGTATTACTAGGTCGGAGCATTTGCTAGGGGTCAAACAGGATTTTAACAAAAATAATATCAGTTTTTTACAAATATATATATATTAATGAATAATTTAATGTATAAAAACTTTTAAAAAATTAATTAATTTAGATGTATAAAAATTTGTAGTCACTATCCCACCGGAAAATAAATAATGAAACTCTTATTGTCTTTTCTAAGTCAAAATCTTCTTGTCATTCTCAATATTCTCATTTTTATTTTGCATTTTAAGGGTAAAAGCAACCTCCATTGGCATCTAGCTTTCAAAATCACTATTTGCCGTTTCAACAAATCTTCTTTTGTATCTTTCAAAATCCACAAGAGCTAGTCTGCCCATCTTCTTTTTTTTTTTTTTTTTTCTTTTTAATTATTATTATTTTATTTATTAGAAAAATTAATCTCAATCCACAAATTTTCTAGCAATCACAAGTAGATTTTTTACTCTTTGATTTTATGATCATTTTAGTAAGTTTTCGGTACAATCCATGGGTCTTAGGAGAGGAAGAGAAACACAGATTGACAACAAAACAAGCTAGCCAATAACTCCTCTATCTAATAAAACTCACTTCTCTGCAACTACATGTTATTTTGTTCCTCATATGATCAAAAGAATATCTATGCCTAATAAAAAGATAAAAGGAAAATAAAATGGAAACACAATCAAAGAGCAAAGAATGAACAAAAACAAAAGCATCTACTGCAAACCAAGCTCTCATTCTACATATGTACCATTGCAACACTTCATGGGCAAGTCCTCTTGTCTACAAAAAAAATGGGAGTTCCAAGGGTGACGCTAACAGATTCAGAGCAAGTTGTAACAATGATATGCCCTGCTTTCATACCTTAAATCTGGAAGTCAATCCAACACAATTGAAATTGTTTGAAGCACAGACAGGTCATCAGTATGCTCATCTCTTACTTTCCCTGTCTAGAAGTGTAAACAAAGAGCCAAGGACTAATGTAAAATGGCAGGAGCAGAACACAGTTAGGAGAAAAGAAAGTTCTAGATGAAAACATGAAAAAAAATTATTTTTTATGCAAAGAAGGTTTCTGAACTTGTGGAACATCATGACTGCCACCAAGTGCACTGCACAGTAATAATTAAAAGTGTCAGCCGAAACCATACATATATATAGTAAGAATTTCAAAGTGAGAAAGCAATGCACCAAAAAATAGAATACAGGCATTGATAGGGGCCTCATTTGCAAAACTTGCCACTCATACGGCGGTCCATAATTACATCCTTTACTACTCCTATGCTCAAATTTTAAAGCTACCTGAAAATTTAGAATGATAATTCAAACAGGTTTAACACAAAAATTATTATCCAACAAAATTACTAAGTGAGCACATACATCATATAACAAATATGTGATAACTCAACAGCTACGGTGCCACAGTTCTTTCATTTGAACTGGTAGCACCAACACGTCGACCAACATACACTTGTCCAAATCCTCCTTTACCCAGTTTTCTGTCTATTTTGTACATTGGGGAACCACCAACTTAGACCTGTTGTAGAGAAACCATATAACAAAATGAGTATCCTGAATGCATAAGAATACTGTATCCAAGTCATAACTGAAGGTATTGAACCATGTTGCCTATGAATATGGGAGGCAAACGTGCCTATAGAAACACTCATTTCTTTCTATAAAATACCTAATAGGAGGAGTGTGATTTCTTATAAAGACTGGATGAGTTTGTTCCTAAGCCGTGTAGAACTTCTCAATACTTTCCCTCATGTGTGGGCCGGTATTTTCGGTACCATCATTATGGGTAGGTCGCAAGAGCCCATCATCAGCTGCTTTGATACTATATAGAAAATACTTATTTTTCTCCATAAAAGATCTAATAGGAGGAGTGGGGTAACTCCTTATAAAAATCAGAATAAGTTTGTTCTTAAGCCGTGTGAGACTTCTCAATAGTGCCTAGTCATCATACACATGTATATCAACATGAAAACAACTTTCTCAAGCATAGATAAAATTAATATAAGATGTCACGGATTTTTTTAATATATTTTTAATTAATGTCTAAATGATTAAAATGCATTATTGCCAATGGTTTGAGTTTTTATATTATACATAAATTTAGTTATTTTTATGTAATTTATGTAACGTATATGGAAGAAGAAAGCTTGTGCTAGCTCCATCATCATGATTGCAAATACGCTTTTAAAGTAATTTTGAGTAGCATTGCTAAAATGACAAAAGGTTTTACGCTAAAAACCCATTCATCTATCTCCATTTTAAAAATAATTGGGCCGGACTGAACAGACCAATAGCTATAGATGTTCAGTCCGGTCCAGTTCAAAAAAATGACGATCCATCACTCTTCCGGACTGGACCGACCGATTTACATTAATTACTAGGCATTTATTATTTAATAGGTGGATACGCATAAGGCTAATAGCTATTATAACCACCCCGTCCTAGTAGAAGCCGGTCATTAGAAATTCAAAATTACTCGTATTACCCTTCCCAATCAGGTATTCTCCGTTTGGAACCCTTGGGTCTGGATGATTGCTAATTTGCTACCACGTCATTAGTGTGTAGAGCAGTAGAGGGGACTGGGGAGTCCACACACGTGCACGTGATGAAGCCCTCGCATGGGTCTTGCACTTTGTAATTTTTTTTTCTTGTACACAACGAATGAACGCTGAGGAGAATCACGTGCAAGATGTAGAAACCAGTACTGGAAGTGGAAGATTGATTTGGAAGGTTTTCTTTTGCTTTACGATATTCTTTTGTGCTCGTGACTTCTCTCTCTCTCTCTCCTCTCTTTTAAATAGAGTTGTGCTCGTGATTTAATTACTGTGCATGCGTGATTTGATAAAACAGGGCCACTTCCGGCGTCCCATGCTTTTAGCATTTCCGTCCGCTTCTCTCTGAACCCTCAAAATCTCTAAATTTTAAAAAATAAATTTAATTTTTTTGACAAAATACTTTTTCCTCCGATTTTCTTTTTTAATTTTTAAGATGTGAACAGTAATGGGGAGTTGCTGCTCATTCCTGAATCACTTATATAAATATATATGTATATATTTTATTCTAACAAATAAAATAAATTATTCTTCATATCATCTATATTTTCTCTTATATTCATATTTGTTATAATTAAAACTTGAGAAAAATGTCACCATTGAGATAATCTAATAAAAAAAATTGACCATTTGTGAAAATGTGATTTTTAAAAAAAATATTATTATTACACAACACTGATTTTAAAAATATTATCATTTAAAGAGATGAATAGTTTAAAAAAATCATTACTGATGAAAAATCAAAAATATGGATACAACAAATAATGAAATAATTACAAAATTGTGAAAAAAATAAATTTAAAATTTTTTCCTTATCATTCCCAAAAAGACAAAAAAATAAGTAGTTAAAGATGTACAAATAAAAGAGTAGAAAAACCAACAAAGAAGAATAGAAAAAGATTATTTTAATAAATTAGAAAAAGAATAGGGAGTAAAATGTAGAAATTTTTTGAAAAATAAGTAAAATTTAAGAGAAAATTTTAGAAAATGTGTTTTTTTAACTAAATTAGGTAAATTTATAGGAAAGCCAATCATACTGCTAGTTGCCATCCACTTCAGTTTTCCACATCTTGTTCTGTCGTTTGAGAGTAGCAGAGGACAATGGTGCAGCCAGCCACACCATGTTTAGGACAAATAAATCTTCGACTAGGGGTAAAGTGGAACGAAGCGTTATAGCTTTTGTTTGGATTCAGTGATGAGTTGAAATTGTTTTAGATAAATTGAATAAAATATTATTAAAATATTATTTTTTAATATTATTATTATTTTGAGATTTGAAAAAATTAAATTATTTATTAAATTTTACATAAAAATTTAAAAAAATTATAATAATAAGATGAGATGAGTTTCCTATCCAAATCGGGTTAAACGACCAGCCTAATAAAAATAAATAAACCAAAACTGTTAAACCGATTGGGCTTCTGTCCTTTAGAGTAACGAACGAGTCTTGTCTATTTATGCATTGGGTATGGGTCGAAAGTGTATGGGCCGAAAGTGTATGGGCCTTGACCTGGTCTTATTTGATTAAAAGGTGAAAGCCCAAAGAGTTTTTCAGATTTTTTGTTGAGACACCAAAAAAATTACCATCTTACATACATGTGTTTATAATATTATTTATCATAAATTAAAAGAAAAACCCATTTCGAAAAGTATTTATGATATCACTTAATTATGCTACTCATCATTTTCATACATCATATATCATATTTCTTTTTCTTTATTTTTGTTCTTCTTAAATTAATTGAATTATTCTACTCATAATCTATATATTACACATTTGGTAAGAGAAAAAAATAAAAAAATAAAAAAATTATGTATGATGTGTGGTGTGTGAGAATGAAAAGTAAAATTTTTTTTCTTCAAACTATTTGATAAAGAGCATTGCTATGCATCATCCTACACACCACACAACAATGTGTTTTTTATTTTTTTTTCAAATTTTTTTTTATTTTAATCTTCTTGAAATATTTATATTTTTTTATTCATCATCCATATAATACACATTTAATAAAAAAAAAAAATTATGATGTGTAGTGTGTAGGATGATGCAAAGATTAATTCTTTGATAAATATGGCACTCCACTGCCTTCCTGGGCAGTGCGCGCTGCATGCACATCAAATACCTGCGCAACAATCTCTATGACGATATTGTTAATGTCAGGTTTGAGCCTGCACAATAAATTGAATTTGAAAGATCGATGTTTCCCCATATAAATCCACAAAGTCAAACAGAGAGAGTTTCATCGATCGAAGTTATCTGCCAATATCTACAAATATAAGAATAATCTGCTAATATCAATCTCATGAAAATGAGCGGAGTTCCCTCCTCGATTATTGAGTGATTGATATTACAAAAAAAAAAACAAAACAAAAAACAATATTCTGATCATAAGTACTTCGTTGTACATGTACTAATCATTACTTTTCGTTTATATAACGTTCATGATCCAGCTTTATTTTACGTTGTGTCTCAAATTTCTTCATTGTGCATATAATTAATGTGATCCACAGCAAGAAGTTGCGAGTCATGATGAAACTGTACCCGTAACTTTAAATGGGGAAGAAAAAAATCCCCAATGTGCTCGCGATCGTTTTCAGATGGTATGGTTCTCTGATCACAGTACGCTTCATCACGAGTAAAGATCACATCACTCTGAACATTAATGTACATATCTATATCTATATCTATATATCTATATCATGAGGATATAGACTTCCAAATTAGGTCCATGCATGGATGGCAGAGAGAGATCAGAGATCGGTGGTAGAAGATAGCCATGGAGGAGGGAACCTTTTTTCTTTTCACTTGCAGTACTACTGCATCATGATCTCGGTCGGTCACCCCTGTCATGTCCTAATTCTTCTTCCATTCCTTTTCTCTTCATGCTTTAGTTCTTTTTTTCCTCCGAGCTAGATATAGAGACTATATTACAAGATGTTAGTGAAAGCATAAATGCGTCACTCATGACGATCGACTTTCACCCATTTTCAATGAACTCACAAAATGATGAACGTACAGATGCATGATTGTCAGTGACCAGTTTCTTCAGATCATGATTCATGCATCATCACCTTTAATTAATATGTTGTTGGCAAATAAACCTCTTTACATGCAGGATATACATATAACGACTTAAAACAAGAAAGAGAGAAAGTTTTAAAAAGGGCTGTTTCGTAAATGGCCCAATTTCTAAAAGTTTCATTGGAATCGTGGATGATGTGGTCCAATGGGAGGCAGACAAAATTTCACCTCCACGTCTCCGTTTCTCCGCTCCACCACTACTACTAGTACTAGTACTACAGGTAATAGCTAGCCTAATCCTTCCCTGAACACGCGCGCCGTACGCGCACACAAAGTGCGAGTGCCGAAAGCTGCATGCTTAGAATAATTCCGAGAAAGCAAAAGCAAAGCGAAGTGGGAAGAGATTCGGTGGAGGTCTAAATTGGGGAAAATGAGTGGGTAGCACGTGCCACCGGTTTGATTAATCGACACGCGTCTCGGCCTATTTTGACCGCCTAAGAGTGTCGGGC
The DNA here is from genome assembly GCA_003123785.1 of Pterocarya stenoptera. Classification (NCBI taxonomy): domain Eukaryota; kingdom Viridiplantae; phylum Streptophyta; class Magnoliopsida; order Fagales; family Juglandaceae; genus Pterocarya; species Pterocarya stenoptera. Next base: position 160,342 of record QEOT01002458.1, on the reverse strand, counting down.
CCACACCCACTGAAGAAGGAAACTCTAGATTGGGTGCTATCCATTTCGATGACAGCCCAATGAGGTAAGCGAAAACAGTAGAAGATCGATTTGCTGGACCAATGGAGTTCTTTTCGCTGCTGTAATAATCGAATCCAAGAGCTTTACGTCACAGCCTGAAGTAGTGCTTGTCGTGCTAGCGGGACTCGGGGAAGGACGTAGAAAATTGGAAATGAAACGCGCGACGTGTCATTTCCGGAAGGTCTAGCCGGAAAGGGTAAATTTTCCGGTTTGCTTTTTTCCCATGTCGCTTACGTTGATTGAACATGGATTGATGCGAGAAAATTAAGCTACACAGAATAGGTGTCGTAGTACGTTGGGAACACTCTGATAAGTTCGATCGGACATTGGGAATAAGCTGATAATTAGTTCGATCCTCCAGCAGAAATGACTTGCGCAGAATGCAGATAGTGTTCTGTTGTTGATCTTTATTTTCTTTTATTCCTTTTTTTTTTTTTTTGCCCTTTCCAACTTTGTATAGCACTGTAGAATTGAAATATAGAGATTGAGGAGTTCCAAATTCTTAATTTGTACTGCTCAAGCAGAAATCTCAGATATACAGTGATAGCAGGTCCTGGATAATATCTTTATGTTCGTGTGGCATGAGATTTTGGCGAATCTAACTACTGTATTTAAGATACTACTGAATGTTAGGCATGTCCTGTAGTAATTGCTCCACACTCTCCCCACGATCTCACCCCTAAAGTCATCTTCCTCATCTCGATTATAGATCTCTCTCTCTCTCAGTCTCTCTCTTACTTTCTGCCTTTCAAAAGAACCTTTTAAATGAGAGTAATGGCTCCTCTCTCTCTGATTCTGAAACCTTTTCTCGCTCTTACTTAAGAAAGAGACAATCGGGGAAAAGGATATTAGAGGTTCTTTACATGAACCTGCCTCTAGGAGCTGACAACTGGCATACAGAGCTGCCACGTTGCGCCTTTGCTGTTGGCGTTTCACTTTGACGTGGCATGCACTGGGACCTTAGACCTAAATAAATAGGGTTTGTGTTCGAGCACTCCGCTCTCGATCTCTTCATTACTCACTCTTTCTCAACCAGTTACCTCACTTCCCATCACACTCTCTCTCTCTCTCTCTCTCTCTCTCTCTTGCCCTCTACTTTTTCCTTTTGAGAAGAAAGCAAAAGAAAATAATGCCGGGGCTTGGTGTCGGAGAAACTCCCAATGGAGAGTCATCGGACGGCCCAGTTTTTTCGAAAGGTGGCCCTCGCGAGACGCGTGACTTGCCATTTTTATTGTCTTCTTCCTATCCTATTACTCTTAAGGTACGATACGGGGAGGAGGGTCAGAGATTTTGGTTTTTCCAGTACTTCCTGTATATTAAACTGACCGGTTCGAACTGTATGACTCGGCTATTTCAGAGTCACGACTCTGTTTGCCATATAATTGAACTTGTTATGAATATCTTTTAATCTCTACATGCAGTTCATGGACGTGTGTTTCCGACGGAAGATAGAGAACAAGCAGAAGCGCGGTGTTAAGTGCATGTTTCGTCAAGGTCCCACAAAGTCCGATCAAATATCAATTGCTTCAATTGAAGAACGACCAATCCTGAATGGAATCACCGGCATGGTGTCCCCCGGTGAAGTCCTTGCCATCCTAGGCCCATCAGGGAGCGGAAAATCGACGCTCCTCAATGCACTTGCAGGGAGACTCTACGGGAACGGCTTCACCGGAGCAATCCTCGCCAATGGCCGTAAACTCAACAAAACCGTGCTTCGGCGAACCGGGTTTGTGACTCAGGACGATGTTCTCTACCCCCATCTCACAGTCCGTGAAACCCTAATCTTTTGCTCCCTCCTCCGCCTGCCAAAAACTCTATCCAAAAAAGAGAGAATATCAATTGCCGAGTCAGTGATCGCCGAGCTGGGTTTGGTAAAATGCGAAAACACGATCATAGGGAACAGCTTCATACGTGGGATATCCGGTGGGGAGAGAAAGAGGGTGAGCATAGCTAATGAGATGCTGATTAACCCTAGTTTACTGATACTGGACGAGCCCACGTCGGGGTTGGACTCCACCGGGGCGCACCGATTGGTGTCGACGTTGGGGTCTCTGGCTCAGAAAGGGAAGACCATAGTGACGTCCATTCACCAGCCGTCAAGCCGTGTTTATCAGATGTTCGACTCGGTCTTACTTCTGTCAGAGGGAAGGTGCTTGTACTTTGGGAAAGGGAGTGAGGCGGTGCCCTACTTTGACTCGGTTGGGTTCTCGCCGTCTTTCTCCATGAATCCTGCGGACTTCCTGCTTGATCTCGCTAACGGTACGTAAGCTTTTCCCAGCTTTTTATCTCTATTTTTACGTAATTTCTTGTTCTTTGTGGTGCCTGGCCGAGTAGACTAGGGTAACTAAGGGGGAGCTCTGGATACAAAAACTCCATCATTTTATCTCATTCATCATTTAAGTCAGTCAGTATAATTTTTTCAGTTTTTTATATAAAATATAATAAAAATTTTAATTTTTTAAATATTTAAATAAAAATAATATTTACCAATATTTTATTTACTTTCAAAATTTAAACTCAGTCCAAACCTGTCATCAGATTTTGCAAGAATAATAAATTTTGTTGAGTGTTTTTTTTTTTTTTTCCTTTCATTTTAGAAAAAGAAGAATGATGGTTTATTAAATATTGATACATATACTTGTAGTTTTTACTTGATCGCTTTTTGAGTTTGCGCATACGTTTCATCGTTCCTTTCTTCTTATATTCCTTATTTTTCCTTGAAAAATATTTACACTCGTTCTTTCCAGAATTTTTTTTCCCTTTCTTTGGTTCCTGTTTTGATCATTTTCTAACGTCATTAATGTCCTCTAATTAAGTCTCAATCTAGTGAAAAGAAAAGAATTTTACGTGCCTAGCTATAATGCGATCATCATGGCAAAGAGTCAAGTGATTCGTGGCCAAGGTGATCCATTATAAGCAGGACCATGTCGGGTGTGGCACACTCTCTTTGCGATCGATGCCAGTTCTCCAAACCATGGCGCTGTCTGTTGTAGGTGTTTCTCATTAAGACTCATGACCAGCTTGGTCAAATGGTCCATACTCCGTAGAGAATAATTTACCATGTCATGCACGGGCCACGGTGATCGATCTGGATTTGCGTCCCTGCAGATGGTGCATTGATATCTTCTGCCAATACATTATAGTTGTGAAAGCCTAGCTAGGATCGAAGATGGATAATTCTAGTACTTCCTGGTAGATTTTGTGACGGCCCTTATCGGGGAATAGTGATGGCTTTGCTGGTGGTTTTGCTGTTGGAGGTGGAGGGTTCGATAAAGTAACACTTTTATTCTCTCAATGGAAAAGTAAAGACTGAAGACTTCTTTTTGAGAACCCTGCTGGATAGAATCGATTAGGCCACCCGTACTGGCTATGATTTAATTTCCATTTTGAGAGAAAGCTTTGTAATTTGTTGGGAAAGTATATAATTTTTAGGTTGCACTCCACGCGTCCTTCATTCCTTGAGTTTGATGGTCTCTCTCTCCCTTTACTACTTCGTTCAATTCCTCTTTTAGCCAACTCGATGCGACTCCGGCCCTTATGCTCCAATCCTTTCTCCTCTTTCCAACTTTCGTAATCTTTAGCGCTTGTGCGTTATTCCCGTCCACAGGATTACCTATTTCATGTGTCTTGGTGCCTCCCGTAAGTTGGACAGGGTGAACATCGAAGATTCCAATTTCGCTTGTGCTTATTCTCTGTTTTTCCTTTGTTTCCTGGTTTGGACATTCCAGCTAGCTTTAAAGTTTTCGTGGTGGCCGTGTGATGATATTATTAATTGAAAGATTTCTATTTTTAATAATCTCCAAATTATACTTTTCAATTTTTGTGATCTATTTTGGGATTTAACTTCATTTAAGAATTAAGGAGATGGGTGTTAATTATTGGACTGGATCTTTTCTTTTTTCTCAGCTTGCGAATCGTTTTTAGTGACTTCAAATCATTTTTTTTTTTTTTTTGTTAGGAGGATATTATATTTATATTTGGAATATGGGATCCACCCAAATAATGCCCTAAATTCGTACCAAGGTTAACTAGATTTGGACATTATTTGATCATAAACGTTGGACTCCCCCCCCCTGCATATATATTCACAGAATATATCTATATATATATATATATTAGAAACTTCGACCGTTCAATGAACTTCATCTATGTTCTTTATATATTCATGGTTCAAGTTGTGTTCATACACACGCATTATATATATATATATTTATTTATTTATTTATTTTTATATATATACATACCTGAATAATAAATGTAAAGATTACTAAGCTACTAAGATTATGTTTGGGAGGTGAGATGAGAATTTTGTGTTTTGTTTTAAAGTTTAAAATATTATTTTTAAGTTTGAAGATTTGAAAAAGTTAAATTGAAATTTGAAAAAATTGTATTGGGATTTGAAAAAGTTGAATTGTTTATTATATTTTATATAAGAATTTGAAAAAGTTGTAATGATGAGATGAGATGAGATGAAAATTTTGAATAAGATAAAATATCCAAACATAATCTAATTAACCTCTCGCCCCCTCACAGGCGCACTAGCTCGTGTATTTATTACGTCACGTAAAATAATGATGGTTGATTTAGGTTAATTTTATATTTTGATATTAGTTGAGTTGAATTGTAAATAATAATATCTTTACTATTTAAATGATATTTAAAGACTAATTTAAGTAGTATACTATTATATATTATTTTAGTATTAATTTATATATATTTATTATTATTTATTATTATTTAATTTTTTATTTTAATTTTTTATTACTATTTATAGAATATTTGAGATATAACCTAAATTGACCTTTTTTTAAGTCAGATACTGTGGCTGTGACGTCAATTTCAACCTCTTTTCGAGGATGAGTCGTTTTCAACCTTTTGAAAACGAGATCCTCGATCGCACTGTCGTAATCACTGACCATGGCGTGTCCGGTATCGGTGCCACCTCAACTCTCTATCCAATAATTTTACACAATGGATCTTATTCTCTCTCGTTTTTTACTTTTAAATTACTTTTTTATTTTTTATATTATTTTCCGATAAGCGATAAGTAAATATCATCTGT
>QEOT01002458.1:110905-145728 GCA_003123785.1 Pterocarya stenoptera | reverse complement strand
AAAAAAAAAAAAAACTAAAAAAATCCAAATTTGATGTGCACTCCGAGCGGAACATATGGATCCTGAATTGAAGATTTGAAGTTCATAGTATTTAGGTATCCTCAGATTGGGTGCCTTCCAAAGTATAATATAGTGTGCATCAGGATGCTCTCTTCTCTTATAAAAATTAATTGGATAATATATGATTGCACTTCTTTGACAGCTTGCTCGTAGGGTTCGTGAAATGCGGGAGACAAGAACAGCACCTGTGGCTCAAAAATTTGAGAGAAAACCTTCAGCAATTGGTAGAAAGGGGCTTACCAGTTTACAATCATTGCCTCGTGGCACGGAATGTATTGATCCACTTGGGTTAGGGTAAAAATATTCAATACAATACCTGTCTGGGATTACAGAGTCATCATTTCCTCTGGCATTTAATCTATCTTGACATTTTTTACTACGCATTGTTTGCCATGTTGTCTCTGTTTTAATTGCTCTCCCGTATATATTTTGCAAAAATACTTATAAAAAAATGTTGCAAAAATGACAGTCCTCTTTTTAATATATCGAGGCTTTACTAGTTGGCTGCTGTATCTATGTTCAGCTAGCTGTATATGCATTGATATCTAAAGGAATTTGACTTTATCTTCTTAATTGTTGAAATTGGTTATTGTTGATTTTTCATTTCAAGGCAAGACAACGTATACTGTAGCAATTATACGATAGACAATATTGGTAGATTCTATTGTATAATTGCTACAGAATCAGTGGTTCAATATTTCCTATATCAGATCAAATTCATAGTTATATAATTGATTATCTCTTATTATTACTTTCATGTACCTGATTCTGTGCTGTTCTTACAGAATAATAGACAACAAATCATTAAGGTTGATCACTGAGACGGCAGAAAGTTCTCCATCCAAGTTGGACAGAGATTATTTGGACAGTAGCCTTCGCGGTATTGCATTTTCTTTTTTATTCAGAATATTTAATGCATAATCGTGTGCTTCATAATATATATTTGGTCATGGGAAATGACTGCACATGTTTCTTTTGGTTTGTTTTTCCTATTATGTTATCGTTGTGTGTTACTGAACTTATGCTCCCTACTTGCATATATGTTAGCACCTCCTCCTCTTCCTTTTGAGCTCAGCAACGGATTCCCAAACTTAGAACTATCTTTGACCCCTTGAAAGTGGCTGTGTTCCAACAAGATAGGAAAATGTTTGGAACAAAGTCTTGGGAGTCTTCTCTGTGAGATTTTGGGAAATAACATGTCCCACTATGGTAAAATAAGAAATTGATCTATCTTGGACCAGGAGGGATTGTCCTGCTTATGACACCATTTGAAGCCCCACCGCCTACTGCTATAGGGAGATTATTATTTTTTTGATAAGTTGCTATAGGGAGATAATTAGATATAAAGTTTCAAAATTTGTTAGTTTTGTCTTGGGTGATGGATCTAAGATCAACTTTTGGCATGTGTGATCCGTAGGGAACAACCTTTTAATATATCTTATTTGGTTTTGTCTAGTATCGAACGTTGTTAGGATGCATTGTTTAGAGGGTTACTCACAACTCCAAAAAAATGGAAGTATTTAGTGGGATATACTTTTTAATGGACCTATACAAATTTGGAGGTGGATTTGGTTTCCTCTTTGTTTAAGATGTTGTACCGTCTCAAAGTGCGGCAAGGAGGCGCAGATTGCAAATGCTAGACTCCATCCAAAAGACACAAGTTTGAAGTGAAGTCATATTATCGGTTTTTAGCCTTACCTATGAGTTTTCTGTTTTCTCACTGTATTGGGAGAGTAGAAGCCCCTTTAAGGATATCATCTTTTTGTGGAAGACTTTATTGGACATCATTGTGGTGGATTACTGTTGTGTTTGTAAGAAGAATGGGGAGTCCATTGCCCACCTTCTTCATTGTGAAGTGACAATAGATATATGGAGTTTGCTCTTGAATTTTTTTGGTGTTGATAGGGTCCCTAAAAGGGTAAAAGAGTTGTTGATGTGTTTTATGTGATATTACCCTCTAGTGAAAATTAAACATTGTACTTGGGCTATGCCTATTCTTATTGATATAATCTGTTAAAAAAAAAATTTAAACATTGATGCAATTACTATTCTGGTATAATAAATAGATTGCAATGAAGTAAGAGGAGCATATGGGGTGGGAGTTTGGAAATGTATCAGGAACGGATGGGTTGATCTCTCCAACAATTTCAGAATTGAGATGGGAAGGGGAACTCGAACCAGATTCTGGTCCGACATATGGTGTGGTGATATAGCCTTGAAAAATACTTTCCCTTCACTCTATAGGATCGCGTTGGGCAAGGATGCTTCAGTGGCTGATAACATGGTCACTTCCGCTGGCTCCTTCCAATGGTTCATGAGGTTTACTAGAGCTGTTCAGGATTGGGAGGTGGATGACATTACAGAACTTTACAGGGCACTTTACGCGCTGAACCTAAAAGCTGAAGGGGAGGACAGGTTGCATTGGAAGCATACTGGGAACAACTTCTCGGTCAGATCCTTCTACAAGGTTTTGTTGCCGCATTCTTCTATTGCTTTCCCTTGGAAGAGTATTTGCCGGAGTTATGCTCCACTTAAGGTTGCTTTTTTTTAGCTGGCTGGCCTCTCATGGGAAAATATTGACTATTGATAAGCTAAGAAAGCGAGGATTCCTAATAATGGATTGGTGCTTTATGTGGAAAAGCAATGGACAAACAGCAGATCATCTTCTTTTACACTGTGAAGTGTTCAGTGCTTTATGGGACGATATCTTCTCCAGGCTTGGCATTGCTTGGGGCGTGCCCAGGAAGGTGGCTGATTTATTGTTATGCTGGAGAGGAATTCAGGGTAGTCGTCAAATAGCGGCTGTTTGGAAGATGGTGCCTCTATGTTTAATGTGGTGTACTTGGAACGAAAGGAATGGTTGCTGCTTTGACAACAGGGAACGGTCGTTGGAAGGGTTTAGGGACTTTTTCTATCATACATTGTTACTTTGGGCTTCAGCCATTGTATTGAATGGGACTAGCCTTAATGACTTTTAAGCCGATGTTCACAGCAGTTAGTTTGTAATTAGGTTCACCTCTTGTATACTTCCTATGTATTTGGACTATGCCTAATTATGTAATTAATAAAATTTCTTACTTATAAATAAATAAATAGATTGTAATGCACACTAACGTTGAGGGGAAAACAGTGACTTTACTTTCCCTCGTTATTTTTGTTTTGACTTGGATTATTTATACCAGTTGCTCCATGAGGTGTCACATAAGGTAGGCTGATAAATTTTCCCTTCATTGCAGAGAAGTTGATGTACTTCTCTGATAAATTTGACGCAAAGCTGTTTCTATCCCGAATACACCAAGATACAAGTGCTGCAGATTTGGAGGCTGGTGCTCTTGCTTTGAAGAATGATCTCCAAGGAAGGACTGAAAAGAGAAAACAATTGGTTAAAGACAATTTTGACTGCTTTGTGTCTTGCAAAACCACAATTGATGGTATGCCTCCATCATGTCAGTTTTTTGGTGTTAATTTTTAAGTTGACAGCAAAGTTATCAGGCTCCCGTTTTGTGCTTATGCGCATTTACGCCTGCATTATCTGTCTGTAAAGCTTAAATCCTATATATTGGGTGTAAGTGGAAGTGCTAATTGGTTTTGATGCGGAAAATTCAAATTATTGTACCAGATATTGAGTCAAAGTTGAAAAGGATTGAAGAAGATCCTGAAGGTTCAGGGACATCTCATTTGTTTAATTGCATCAAAGGAGTAAGTTTGCAAGCTAATCGTGCTTTTCAGCCTCTCTTTGAAAGACAGGTTTGTAACATTTGGATTTTTATTTTGACTGGAAGTTTGGTCCTGTTGATGCAACACCGATCACAAATGTTTGCTTGAATGGCTCTACTGCAGGCTCAAGCCGAGAAGATCAGGTCTGTCCAAGGAATGCTACAGAGGTTTCGAACATTATTTAACTTGCCAAGTACGATTCGTGGGAGCATTAGTAAGGGTGAATATGATTTGGCGGTTAGAGAATACAAGAAGACGAAGTCAATTGCTCTGCCATCTCATGTATAGAAATTTTTATTTTTATCTATTGATTTTTCTTTTTGCTGAGAAATTTCTGAACTCATATTTAAGCACTAAATAATGTCAAAATCCAATTTTCATACGTTTGTAAATTCAGAGATCTTGAGCATACACAAGTCTTTATCAATGTACGTATATTTTTTCAATATGCATTTTCATTACAGGACAAGATGCTTGACTGGCTTTATACAGCATGACTTGTCATTTTTAAAATTCTATACAAGTTCAAGGTGGATATTTTATTGCATAATATGTTCTAAAATGAAGGTTTGGCTTCTCATTTTTAAAACTCTTTAACCAATAAGAAGAGTTAATTATAGTATGATTTTTAGGGGATTAGAGAGTTCCTTAGCCCTCATTCCATTTTTGAAAGATTCTCTTCATCGTCAATTGATTCATTGTTGAGAGTCAATATTTATTTTATCATCAATCCATTCAACCTTTCTTTTTTGTGTTTTTCCTATCTCTTAATATATCCATAAACTTGTATGACTTATATGCCTCATATTTCTTGAAAAGTGATTCGATTATAAATAACATTTTTTAATGTTTTTTATTTTAAATACATATAATTCTTTTTTCTGATTTAATCATGAATGTTGTAACTTGTAAGCACTAATATCTATGTTCTCAAATGAGAAAAATCTCCCTGTTTTGCTTCCAATACTTTTTAACCTCCATACGAGCCTCCTCATCTTAGATCCAATTTGATAAGTTTTGTTGTAATTTTATCTCCCATGTGTAATATCAGTATCTCGAGATTTACTGTGGAAGCAACTGATTCCATCCTAGAAATTATTTCAGGCGAAACAAATGTTATCAAATATTTGTATTCCTGCAGTCTATCATGGGCTTGACAAAGTTCTTTTTCTGCTGAAGTAAATATTCTTTATTTTATGAGTTACTTTCAGGTGGGAGTTCTAAAACGGGTTCTTGAAGAGGTTGAGAAAGTGATGCACGAGTTCAAAAGCATGCTTTACAAGTCCATGGAAGATCCACAAATAGACCTCACAAACGTAAGCTTGTTTCGTACACTAGCATTTTTTGACTGCGTCAGTCATGTTGAATTTGAAGTAATAAAATTAGAAATAACCGAGGCCTTCTACTTGTGCTTGGACATAATTTGTAGTGATTATATTTTAGAGTTAAAATTTTTGGATTATTAATACGTATAATACTAGTTCCTTGTAACTATTGCTCCTACGTAGTTAGGGCATTCTTTGTACTGAACATTGCTTTTGCCTATTCTTTTATTAATATACTTTTACTTATAAAAAAAAAATACTAGTTCCATAAGACCAGTGCATGGATACTACACAGTTTTTCCAGACCATTATGGCATCTGGGTAATTTTAAAAAGTTATATGCAAGGCATCTAGGTGATGTTTAAAAAAATCATATGCAAGGGTTGAGTAAAATGTGTCAGCTAAGAATTCTCAAGTGGCGAAGGTCACATGAATCTACACTATTACTGCACTAATCAATCATAAATGCTCAAAAATTGTTTTGCTTGCCGTGCTTTTAATTAGATTTTGATAAATTGGTCCTCTTGGTTGTTGGCCTATGTGACATGCATATTTTGAATCCAATATATAGTTCATATACTGATCATATGCCTACTTATCATTTTTTTTTATCGGCAGCTACTAAAAAAGTTCTGATTATATGCTTCATATTCATCTATCACCTCTATATGATCTTGATCTGCAAAGTCACGTCTTGTGGCCTTTCATTTTGTGTCTACTGAGAACTTCAATGTTTCTTGTAGCTTGAAAATACTGTGAGGCTGTTGTTGGAGTTGGAACCTGAGTCGGATCCTGTTTGGCATTATCTAAGTATACAAGTAAGCGAAGTCCTAGCTGTTCCGTGGTTTTCAATTTTCTTCACATTCTTATGTTTTTTTAGTGTGTTTAGTGAATACCAATGTTACTTTTATTGATTTTTTTAATGTTATTTGCTTCAATGGTTGAAGTTTTGCCTTTGTTACTATGCTATAACTTACAGCTTGACTAGCATCTAGCAACTATTAAGTTGCCCCTTGGCTGTTTTCCAACAAAGTAACAAGATTGGAAAAAAAAAAAAAACTGAAGAGCCAACATGAGCCTTAATCTACTTCTGGTGAAAATTGTCCTAATATACTGCGATTGAAAGATCAACTTGCTGAATAGTTTGTGTTGTCCTTTGCCAGAATCACAGAATTCGAGGTTTGCTTGAGAAGTGCACCTTAGATCATGAGGCAAACATGGAAACTTTGCATAATGAGATTCGTGAAAGAGCTCTGTCCGATGCAAAGTGGAGGGAGATTCAGCAGGCCTTGAATCAGTCTGTAAGTTTAACTGTTAGAACAATCATCTTATATTAGTATTGTAGAAAATAAATTATTTAGTGCTTGATACTGATGTTATGCTTTGTATTTCTACCATCAGTCAGATTTTGACTATTCTCTTACCCTTGGAGACACCAATCTTCCGGTAGATTCTCAGCCAGTAGACTTTGCCAGTGAAGAAGTTGATGCCCTTAGAGGAAGGTATATACGCAGATTAACTGCTGTACTTACCCATCACATACCCGCCTTCTGGAAAGTAGCACTTTCTGTTTTCAGTGGGAAATTTGCAAAGGTATTTGGAGCATTTTGTTACTTTTAAAGGCTTGCTGTATAAATTGGAATCTAATTGTAATTTCCAGCAGAATTAGGTTGGAATTATTGCATGACATTTGATCTCATAATTGATCTGAAATAGCCAATTTTTTTCTTGGTTCTTTTGTTTTTTTTTTTGCATCCTTTTGGTTTCAATTTGTTTGGCATTATGTCTCTCTTGTATATGTCCCATGTACATTCTCATCAGTAAAATTCCTTGTTTACTGATAAAACAAACATGTTTGCCAATGCATCAGTATGCAAAAAATGCAGTTTCTAATATGTGATTCTGGTTTATTATGGTTACTCGTCTTGAAGCACTGAAAGTCTATTGATGGTATAATCTCATTCAAATTTATGAGTGGCTTAAAGACTCTACTTCATTTTTAACAAGTAAAAAACTATCTGAAAATAAGAAAAACTAATGTGGGAACCTCAGATTGGACATTTTACCAGATACCTCAATACAAAATCCTTAAAAGTTGAAACACTTACAGACCTCTAGGCTCTATACAAGTCAACAATTTATTTTGAAAATCCTTTCAAAGTGCAAGATGCAGCTATCAAAATATGCACAAATAGTAAAAGATGGAGGAAAGTAGTAGAGATAAAGCTAACAAAAGGTTAAGTTTTCTATGCGAACTGAAAAATGGGCAAGAGGGAGGAAAATTTGTTGTGAAGCTCCATACTTTCCTAACATCAAACGTCAATATCATTAAAGCATTTGAACAAATTACTCAATTGAAGGAGTCACCATATTGCTAGGCAGCAGGCAGGAAATTTGTTGTGGAACTCTGCACTTAATTATGGTGAATATCATTTAAAGCATTCGAACAATTTGGTAAAAAATTGAGTTACTGGAGTGCGTAACAACCTGGAGAGGGGTCATAACTCAAATAAGTGCATATAGAAAGCTAATCCGAAAAACTTATTATGGTTATTATATGTAATCATCCGTGATAGACTAGAGTTTTGTTGTTTTTGTTTTTGTTTTTCTTCTGTTTTTTACTTGAGTATTGATGCTCACTTATATGTGATATTCTTTTACGCCTTCATCCATTTGAAATCTGTGCCTTCTTGAATATGTGAAAGTATATTACACAATGTAGGGTTATTACTTGGTAGTCTTTATACCTTTTGTAGTAACAACCGCAGTTTGTAGTTGTTATTAGTAAAATTTTCTTGCTTTTGGTTTTATTGGAAGATTTTTTCTCCCTGCCATTTTTATATTTAATTAAAGATCCTGTTATCTCTTCATCTCTTTTGTGTTGGATATTTTGGTGTTCACTTTGATTCCTGGTCTTATTCTTTGTCATCCCAGGTTTCCACTGATTCGAGTACTAACACTTCAGCAAATAAAACTGAGGAAAAAGTTGGAGATGGGAAGTACTCAAGTCATTCTCTTGATGAAGTTTCTGGAATGATACGGAGTACTATATCTGTGTATGAGGTCAAAGTGAGTATGCTGGCCGAACCATTTATGTCCTTTTGCATTGGATTGAAGTGTTAGATTAATGAGCTACGTTGACTGTTGTGGGATTGGATAATACCCATTGGAGAATAGTTTTTCATAGTCTAGTCTGATATTACTGATAAGAGATTGTTTCCTCTCTGGTTCTACTCTCTGGTACTATTGAGTAATACCAAGTTTGTATATTTCAGCTGAAGCCAGAATTGCTTTTAGAATTCTATTAATATAATTCCATGTCTAGCTTTCTGTTCAGCCCATATATTTGGTGGTGGTTCAAAACAAGCATACTGTTGATGCAGGTTCTCAACACATTTCGTGATCTTGAAGAGTCAAATATTCTGCGATCATTCATGAGTGATGCTATAAAGGAGATATCTAAAGCATGCCAAGCTTTTGAAGTCAAGGAGTCGGCTCCTCCTATTGCTGGTATCCAGGCTGTCTCTTAAGCAGCAATACATTGACTTCTCAAAATTATGCTGATATTTTTCTTCTTTATGCAATAGTTATGGCACTACGAACGATTCATTTGGAGATTGTGAAGATTTACATTCTAAGGCTTTGTTCATGGATGCGTGTATCAATTGAAGAGATATCAAAAGATGAAACATGGGTCCCTGTATCAATTCTTGAAAGGAATAAATCTCCTTATACAATCTCTTTCTTGCCTCTAGGATTTCGTTCGATTATGGCTTCAGCGATGGATCAGATCAATTTGTAAGTCTCTTGTACAGTTGCACAATTTACGATTGTAAATATTTTTTTTTTTATAAATTTGAGACAAATTTATTTGGCTAGAGGTAAAAACTTTTTTTTGCAAATAATCATTTTCTTTTTTTTAATTAGTGAGGACTATATATGCCTTCAATCCTAGATTTATTGACGGGAATAATATCAGTTGCATCTTATTGCTCAATCTTTGTTAGCTTCCTGGCAACCTGTTAGTCTACAGAACTTCCTAAGTTACCTTGGAGGAATTCAAGCAACTTTTCATTTAAGGAGAGTGGGTTATCAGGTTCAATTTATCAATGAACCCCACACCCCCACCCCAAAGTAAAAAAGGATATTGTAGAGCTGGATTGCTATTCAATGTGGAGGAGGTCGGGATATGGATTCCCAATTTCATCTTAATAAAAAAATACATTTTGCAAGAGAAATGGGAAAAATTAGTAGCCAGCCTTGACATTACGATGGTAGTGAGTTGCGACTGGATGTCTTGAAGAAATGGAACATCACAATTAGAGCAATTATGATACATAGGGAGTTACTTAGATAGTGGGGATAATGTGTGATTGCAGTCAAGTAATAATTATTTTAATATAATGGTGATTGAAGGTGCACTTCATTTCTGAAGAATTAACAAATCAATGTAATTTGAAGGTGAGTTCATTTCTATGACTGCAGTCCTCGTCTCTGTCTCATTATTTCTTACTTCAGGTTGATTCAATCTTTAAGGAGTGAGGCTGCAAAGTCAGAAGATATGTTTGTTCAACTTCAAGAAACTCAAGAATCTGTTAGGCTTGCATTTTTGAACTGCTTCCTTGATTTTGCTGGTATGATCTCAACCTTATGTTTGTGAGTTTACTTTTAAAAGATGTTCCATTATGGTACTTTCTGCAACATTAATCAGGCTATCTGGAGCGCAATGGAAGTGATGTCATCCAAAAAAGATCAAGCAAAGAAATTCCACATTTACATGATGGATATTCTCATGAATTAGAAGAAAAAATATCATCTGATCTCCCTGGTGGCGTTGTTGATCCACATCGACAGTTGTTGGTAGTCTTAAGTAATATTGGATATTGCAAAGATGAACTTTCTTATGAGTTGTACAACAAGTACAAGCATATCTGGCTGTTGTCTAGGTTGGTGCTCAACTATTTGTCCAGTATTCCAAAGTGGAGAAATGTTAGCTTATGATACATGGATTTACGTTGCATTGCTTATTTGTAATTGTGAACTCGATTAGATGCATGCCACTATGCAGACTCCGATAAGCTGATAGCCTAGCCCTGCCCAGAAGATAATCATCTTTTCTGAGTTAGTATGTCAGCCTGATTGTCCTGTGCTCGTTGGTTTGTATTGACTGTGTGTATATTGTGAGATCAAGTAATTATCTGGCTTGAATGGTTGCATGATATTGTTCTCTGGATTGAAGGGTATTAGTTTTTTAATTTTCAATGTGAAAGGCAGCATTTCAACAATCTTCAAAATGAGACACCAACAAACCACAAGGGTTTGGCCTAATGTCTTTTCAGCTTGGTTCAGATGCCTTGGGAAGCATTGCCCCAAGTTTGCCCCAACCTATGGGGATTTATGCTAGTAATTTCCCAATGCACGTGGGACAGGGAACCACATATGCCCCTTGGAAAAGGAAAAGCTGTGATCCCAAATCAATTGATTGGTTGCCTCGTGCTGTAGCTTTTTTTTGGGTAGTTGTTTTGACTCTTACAACTATTCTGGTGTTCCTTCTCTCTTCAGGGACAAAGATGAAGAGGACAATGACATACAAGATCTAGTGATGTCTTTCTCTGGTCTTGAGGAGAAGGTCCTTTCCCAGTATACTTTTGCAAAGGTATAGATAACATGCTTCATCAATTGAATAAAAAAGTTTTTGCCCCCTGCACAAGACAATAAACACAATCAAAGATGTTTCTCATCATATTATCTTGTAGGCATTTCACTGCACTCGTTACCAGTTGAGTTGGAAAGTGTAGTTCACAAATGAAAATATGTTACCACCTATGTGGATGTAAGAACATCCAAAGGTCCTACATGCAAGGAGTCTTTTGAAACCGCATAAAGAAGTAGAGAAGATAAAATTCACCGAGTTTCTGATGAAGATCATATTTCCTCTGCATTGCTAGAGACTGATCTGGTGGCAAAAAATATAGATCTTTAATTATCTGACCAATCAAATCCCGCCATGGGAACTATTCAACACCATCGCAGTACAGTACATGTAGCTAATTTGCATGGTTCCAAATCTTCCAGAATATAACCTTTTTAAATTAGTCGTGCACACAATCTGTGTGATGATTTGATTTTCACATTTCTAATTTAAATTCTATGATTGGCTATGTTTTGTTTTTGTTTATTGATAACTGAATTTATTTAGCTGCAAAGGGCTAATTAGATGGTCTAAAATCATTGGTTTTTCTTTTTTTCTTTTGCCCATATAAGATCTAGATAGCCTGGGTGTTCTTTTTTCCCCTTTTTACCCCAGATATGGTCACATGCCACTTCGTGTAGGAGCAAGTTGTTACTGGAGATCTGAAAGATCTGGACGGAGTATATGATTTAGTTTGGTTAGAAAATTTTTGGGGGTAAAAACAGGATGGAACTCCTTTCTTGCTGGAACTTTTTGTGCACAATGCAAGTTGATGCGGATTATCTTTAAAATATTTGCACGTTTTCTTTCGTTGAATTTATCCTCATTGTGTTCCCCCATCAGGCAAATTTGATCAGAACAGCTGCTGTGAACTATTTGTTGGATTCTGGCATTCAGTGGGGAGCAGCACCTGCAGTCAAAGTAAGAAACAAGTGAACTTACTGATTGTAATAAAATAGTTTTGTATATTTTTCTTTTTTGCCTAACTTTCTTAGGCAAACATTGCTGTCCCCAAAATAGAATTATTAAATGCTGGTTTCTCGCAGGGTGTGCGTGATGCAGCTGTGGAGTTACTCCATACTATGGTAGCCGTTCATGCAGAGGTACTCAATACATGCACTCTGGGGTATTTGTCCTTTTTTCTAATATATTTTTTCCTTGTTCAAGTCTTTTGGCTTGATCTTGAAAATTGAATTTATACTTTACTTGCTTAACTTTGCTGTTTAGTTTCATGTTACTGTAAAGGCTATATTACCATAAAATTATGAAATGTTTACTTCTTGAATGATCACATACAAGTCTATTGCAGGTTTTTGCTGGTGCTAAGCGCCTTTTGGACAAGACACTTGGTATTCTTGTAGAAGGACTGATTGATACTTTTCTCAGCCTTTTCCATGAAAACAAAACCAAAGATCTTAGGTCACTCGATGCAAATGGTTTCTGTCAGCTCATGCTTGAGGTAATACATGGGGTTCTACTTTCTTTACTGGAGAAGTCCTAAATCAAACTGCTGGTTTCTGAAACTTCACATGGCTGTAATAAATATAGTTATTTCAATTTCTTGGGTCTTTGGAGGAATGATGTTCTTTCAGCAAGTACCCTTTTAAACTTGATTACTTATCAAACAAAAACAAAAAAGAATACTCATATATAATTCACTAGTGTGTAAGAAACCATGTCTCACGAGTCACAGAAATTGTTAGTAGGTTAGCAATGCACGCTGTGGGTTTTAAGACCATGATCTCACCTTCCCATGGAGGAGCTCATTTGTTTAATGGTTAATTATTTCCTGTGTATCTTCTGCAGCTTGAATATTTCGAGACTGTATTGAATCCATATTTTACACCTGATGCAAGGGAGTCACTGAAGTCTTTGCAAGGGGTGCTTCTGGAGAAAGCTACTGAGAGCATGACTGAGGCTGTGGAAAATCCAGGGCACCACCGGCGACCAACTCGTGGGAGTGAAGATGCACTTACAGACGATAGACAGCAAGGGATGACTGTGTCACCTGACGACCTGATTGTAAGAAACTTCTACTCCTTTATTTTCTTCTTTTACTATGCCTAACACAGGAGAATGCTTTGAACAAATTGACTCAATCAGGGTACAAGCACGCTCTAATGGATTTAAAAGTATAGTATGATTGCTTGATTATCATGCACGAATGACGAAGGCCATAACCTTTGCATGAGATCTTTGGAATTTAAACAACCTTGGTTCTTATTGCTAATAAATGGGGGTCTTAAATTAGCTTAACGGCAGAATCAATGTTTCTTTGTTGCTGCATTTTTATTTTTAGTTATTATCCATCAGGGTCTTGATGGATAATAATGTTTATCCATTGCAGCGTTTTTATTCTCGATTTTAGTTATTTTATTTTTTATTTTTTTTTAAAAAGGTGTTGGATATTCAATCTTCATTAATGGGTTTGTTTCTTTTATGGCTTTAGGCTCTTGCACAGCAGTATAGTTCTGAGTTTCTCGAAGCAGAGCTTGAGAGAACTCGTATCAACACAGCATGCTTTGTGGAGTCAATTCCATTAGACTCGGTGCCAGAACCTGCAAAATCTGCTTATGCTTCTTTCAGGGGACCATTAGATTCTCCCAGCAAAAATTACAGAGGCACACATGCCACCGGATCACCAAGTTTCTCCCGACATAGACGCCGATGAAATATGTTTCAAAACCTCCTATTCTTGTTTATTATATTTCGCTCTCTCACGTGTATGTGCAAGTTTTGTATTGTAGTTCATCCGTCGAATTGAATGAAATCCATATTCTTTCAATTTGTATTTCCCCTATGATCTACTCCTGCTTTCCCCCCACTTTTTTTTTCAATTTTTTTGGCTTTTACTTTTAAGAGACAGCATTACATTGTTTGTATGTTGCTTGTGCCATAAATATAGCATTTTTCAAGGCCATGTTAATAAAGGACCTTTATTAGTTTGATCGTTTATTTCTGTAGGTTATTTTTCTGATAAGTTTTTTATCCTCGAATTTGGACAGGGTCATGTTTTAACTTGGCTTTGGTTAGTTGTTTTTATGTTAGTTAGCTATTCTAATTATTTATATAAAGGTTGTCAAATATAATTATTTATAACTAGTTTTAATCCTATTCATAATTTGGTTATGGAGTCCGAGATAAATTAGATATAGAAAAAATAGACGAAATTTACTCTTCAAAATTATAATAGATAGATAATAATAGAGTAATGTGAGATAAAGACATCCAAGTTGGGTTCATTATTAAAAAATAATTTTTTTATATAGATTTTAAATTTATCTATTTTTTTCAAAGAAAATAGATGGGGTTTGTTCATTTTAGGAATGTACAAGTTATTTTCATGATAATTTTAATTAATGAAGTTTTTTTTTTTCTTAAATTGGTGTATAAAACATATTATTTACATTACTTAAATGGTAAAATTTAATGTGTAAGATTTAAATTTTAAAATTTTTGTTACAGAAAGAGGAAGAGACCGCACCAATCACCTTCGTCATATTAGCTTATAACTTGAAGAGAGACCTTCACTGCCCCTGCGTCGGAAGAGAAGTCGTCAGGCCCAAACCGGTCGGTTTTCTCTGTGGTTCTATCTCCGTTCCCACCAACAAATCCTTCCGTTCCTTCAATTCCTCCTCTCCCCTCGGGCCAGACGTAACTCTCTCTCTCCCTCTCTCCTTCTTTTTCTTCTTCTTCTTACCATTGCGATTTGCGCATCCGTAAATTATCTTTTGATGGATTTATTTCTTTTTGTTCCTGAATTTTTTCGAGACATCGTTACGTTTGTTTTTATAAGAAGAGACTTCGTTACATTGAGAAACGCATTTAATCTCAGCATTCTTGCAATTATTGCCTATCCGCTCACGCATCGGTTGGTAATTTTCGGGTTCAATGACTTTAATGCGCAAGTTTGTTCTAGGATATCTGCTAATAATACTCTTCCACTAGAACCATCTACAAAATGATGAGCAACTATAGATTGATATACTCCAGAAACACTCCACCGCTACGTCCTTAGAAAGTTTGGGACATATATAAGTATTTGAATTATGTTCTACTCTTTTTTGTACTGAAACTATAGTCCAATCATATTGCTAAAACCTAGTTTACTCTTGATTTTTTGCTCCTTAATTTCCTTCTACAGTTTTGGAGTATTCTTTTGTTTCCTTTTATTTTCCCTACACACCACCTTCATTATCCAGAACAATTTTTTTTAATGGTAACTTCATCATCTTAAAAAATGTTATAATTGAAACCCCTTGCAATCATTCACATAACATCCGAATCCATACTCTAGAAGGATTAGTCAATATTATGATTAAAAATCCTTGAAATCGTTATAAAGGGTTTGGACTCCTCCCTCCCTCCCAAGAGATTCCATTCATCACCTTCATATACACAATTTGGGATATTACATCAATAAACTAGGGGCTAACTCAAAGCCTTTCTAAGCCTTTTAGGTTTTTTTTTTCCCTTTATTATTATTATTATTTGTTTATTTGTGGGCGGGAGAAGGGTGAGGAGGTTTAGAAGTGAGGGCGGCAAATTATGTTTTGGATCATGTTCATGTCATGTCAAGTTTGACTATATAAGTCAACTCGAACCCAACCCGTTAAGCTAAATATGTCAAACTTTCATACTCTACCCCAATTCATTTAGATAACGGGTCGTATCGTGTCATTTATTTTGACCAATTTAATAATTAATTAGAAATATGTTAACACAATACGACTCATTTAAATCCGTTTGTTTCATGTAAATGGATTAAACGAAAATGCAAAATTCATTTGAGCTGATTAACATAATTTCACATAAAAGTTAAAGTCTATATTTATTAATAACTATAAATAATATATATCAAAATTTTCAAATTTTAACATATAATAAAACCAATATTACAAACCATACAATAACAAACATAAGTATATGTCTAAAATTACAATCTCAATAATAAAAACATAAACATATTGAGAAATACCAATATTACAATTTAACACTAATAAAAATTTAATTTTGCAATAAATTCTAAACGGGTTGATTTTGTGTTAAACAAATTAACCCAATATTGATCCGTTTATAAATCGTGTCTTAGCGGGACAATTTATTTTGACCAGAACAGGTTAACATCAAACTTAAACTCACTAATTTCGCGTCTTAGTCGTATTTGGTTCAAAGATCATGTCACATATTGTCACCTTTACTGTTAGAAGCTGGTTTGAGAGTATCCCTAACATGGTTAAATATTATTTGATTTTTGTAATTGTCATGCTAATGTGAACATTATTCAGATAATGCTTCTTTCCTGAATCATTTGCACTGGTGCTCATTCTTCATAGATTTACCTTGGGAAGGCGGTTCCGTTACATCAAATCTTTCTAGGAAATGTGAGGCCCATGCAGTGTCGGGTTTGGTTGAGTATGGGGATGGGATTGATGTTATTGCCCCTGCTGACATTATAAAGCAGATCTTTAAAATGCCATATTCTAAGGCACGAATGTCAATTGCTGTTCATCGTGTTGGACAGATGTTACGTGCTGCTGGGTTCCAAATTTTTTTGTTTGATTGTCTAAATGTTATCGTTTGGGTCAGTTATGAATTTCACATGTTTATTTTGGGTTTTGAGTCTTTTGACTGAGTCTTAGTTAGTGGGCCAATCACTAGTAAGTGGGTCAGTTTTTGAGTAGGTTAGTTATAAAGGGATCAGATTGTAATACGTGGAGAAAGGCCTTGGGCTGTGTCTAACGTGTTGAACATGGGGTCTCTTTTTATATCTATTTATATCCCGCAAGTGTTTGAAATGAAAGCAAGAAATTGTATTTCAGAAATTACTAAAGTTAGATTTGGAGAGTGAGATGAAATTTTTTTATTTTAGATAAAAGTTTAAAATATTATATATTATTATTATTATTATTTTGAAATTTGAAAAAGTTAAATTAGAATTTAAAAAGTTGAATTGTTTATTATATTTTATATGAAAATTTGATAAAATTATAATGATGAGATGAGATAAAAAATTTTTGTTTCAACTTAGTTACCAAACCTAACCTAAGTCTCAGACGCCTTGGAATCTGGCATCCAGTTATAAGCAGTTAGCAATTATAGCTGCAAATTAGCAATCGGGTGAATGATCCTCAAATATGAACACTAAAATTAATAATAATCATTTGTTTGATGGAAAATGGGGATACATGCAAGATCACTAAAGTTGGAACCCTAGCGGCACGTAACAACAGACTTTTATTCTAAATACCGGGTGGGTATTTCTATATGTTCCTTTATTTGTAATTCTATTAAATTTTTTATCGAGACTTGTATTAGAGTTAAAATACATTTTTAACCTTCTAACTATTTTTCCTGCCTTTATTAACGTGTTTATATAGCTACGTTTGTAATACTTTCAGAGATAGAATACAAATTATACTTTTCCACCTCTGTTTTCCATTTCCATTTCTGTTCTTTACATGGTATCAGAAGAATTATTCCGCCAAATACAATCATGTCTAGTTCATCTGTTTCCCCTAATCCTACTCCTCCTCCTTCTCATGAAGATTCCTCAAGTCCTTTCTTCCTTCATCATGGTGACAGTCCAGGTACATTGCTCGTAACACAAGTTCTCAATGGTGAGAATTATCATACCTGGTGTCAATCAATATCAATGGTGTTAACTGCGAAGAAAAAAATCAGATTTGTTGATGGATCTATCACAAAACCTTCTACTTCTTCTTCTCAGTTTTCATCTTGGATTCGATGTAATAATATGGTCTTGTCCTGGCTACTCAATTCTTTATCCAAAGAAATTGCCGCTAGTGTGATCTATGAAGATTCTGCCATGGCAATGTGGTGCAATCTCAAAGATTATTTTCTCAAGCCAACAGACCTTGTATCTTCCAATTACAGAAGGCTGTTGCTTCTCTTACACAAGATAACCTCACGGTTAGTGCATATTTTACACAAATGAAAAGATTATGGGATGAGTTACTCAATTACAGACCACTGCCATCCTGTTCTTGTGGTGCTTTACAATCACTCTCTACTCTCCACCAACAAGATTACGTTATGCATTTTCTTATGGGACTAAATGATCGATACTCTCATATTTGAGGTCAAATTCTGTTAATTGATCATCTTCCTATGATTAACAAAGTTTTCTCTCTTGTTCTTCAAGAAGAATGACAAAGAGACATTGGATCACTCATGATCCCTTCCATTCCTTCTGCTGCTTTGTCTTCAAGCAGTATTAGCAAATCATCTGCTAGCAATAAGGCTCCTATTCGAAGAGATAAACCTCTATGTTCTCATTGTGGATTGCAAGGTTACACTGTGGATAAATGCTTTACACTTCATGGATATCCACCAGGATATCACTATAAAGCCAGATCCTCAGCTCCTTTTGCTAATCAAGCAGTCTCTAATAATTCCAACTTATCCCTACCTCTTTCTCATACACAGTGTCAACAACTTTTGGCACTTCTCAATCCAGAGTCTTCTGCTCCTCTCCATCAGGTAGCAAATACAATTACTTCTTCTCTTTCTGATCATCTATATGGTAAATTTTCCTTTAATCATTCGGTTTTTTCCTCCATTAATAAAACTTCCAAACAGTTTTCTGATCATGATTGGATCATTGATACCGGTGCGACTGATCATATGGTCCACTCGCTATCTTTATTCACATCATATCAACCTGTGCATAATACTGTTGTCAAACATCCTAATGGATCTTCTGTTTATGTAAGTCATACAGGTTCTATTTTCTTATCACCGAACCTCATCCTACATGATATTCTATATGTGCCTTCATTTACTTTTAATCTCATTTTTGTTAGCAAGCTAACCAGTTCATCTTGCTATGTTCATTTTCTTCATAATGAATGCTTTATTCAGGACCTCATACATTGGAAGAAGATTGGGAAGGGACAAGTTAAAGAAGGGTTATATTTGCTGCAATCTCCACCAGTTCATGGTTTTGTGTCTCAAAATGTATCTTCTCATGCTGTCCAACCACATGCTGTTAATTCTGTTTCTAACAATTGTAATAATGCCTCTGTTTCTGTTTGGCATCAAAGGATGGGACATCCATCATTTTCTCGGATGAAACTATTGCCTCAGTTTTCTTCTATTACTTCTAATAATAATCTCAAGTATTGTAGTGTTTGTCCTCTTGCTAAGCACAAAAGGTTACCATTTTCTGACAGTGAACACAATTCTTTACATTTGTTTGATCTTGTTCATGTTGATATTTGGGGACATTTTTCTCCTCCATCCATAAAAGGTTTTCGTTATTTTTTAACCATAGTGGATGACTATTCCCGTAATACTTGGCTTTATATGCTCAAATCAAAATCTGATGCTAGAAGTCATTTACAATATTTCACTGCTATGGTTGAAAATCAATTTGCCTCTGCTATCAAAATCATTAGATCTGATCATGGAAATGAGTTTGCTATCCATCAATTGTCATGTGTTGCTACTCCCCAACAGAATTCAATGGTTGAAAGGAAACATCAGCACATCCTTAATGTAGCTCAAGCTCTCCTTTTTCAATCCAATGTTCCATTGATTTTTTGGAGTGATTGCATCCTCACTGCAATGTATTTAATCAATAGAACTCCTTCTCCAGTTATCTCTCACAAAACTCCTTATGAATTGCTCTTCCAAAAATCACCATCATATACTCATTTAAGAGTATTTGGTTCACTGTGTTATGCTTCTACTCTTGCGCATAACAGATCTAAATTTGCCCCTCGAGCTCGTAGATGTATTTTCCTTGGATATCCACTTGCTTCTAAGGGTTACAAACTGTATGACCTTGATGATCATTCCACTTTTGTTTCCAGAGATGTCACATTTCATGAGCAGATTTTTCCTTTCACATCTATTTCACATAACATTGATAACTTATCTTCTCTAAATCAAGCTTCATCTACTGTCCTTCCGAGTCCAATTCCTGATATCTCTAGCCATACTCATTCTTTTAATGATTCTTTATCTTCCTCTCTCGACTCTATTCTAGTCTCCAATATACCAGATTCATCACCTCTATGTAGAAGATCATTGAGAACACACAAACCACTTGGTTACTTGCAGGATTACCACTGTCATTTGGCAACTTCTAGTGCTTGTTTTCTCCCATCTTCACCTCCTTTTATTGGTCCTGAATTAGGTAAGCCATACTCCCTTTCATCTGTTATTTCCTATTCTCGATTATCTTCACCACACCAAGCATATTCTTTAGCCATTTCATCACTTTATGAATCAAAAATCTATCATCAAGCTTGCAAATATCCCCATTGGAGAACAGCTATGGCAGAAGAGATTAATGTACTTCAACAGAATCATACATAGACATTGACAACTCTACCACCTGGAAAACATTCCATTGGATGCAAATGGGTATATAAGGTCAAACTTAAGTCTGATGGAAGCCTTGAAAGGAATAAGGCTAGGCTAGTAGCTAAAGGTTTTACTCAACAAGAAGGGATTGATTTCTTTGATACGTTTTCACCAGTTGCAAAAATGGTTACAGTCAAGTCTTTATTAGCCATTACAGCTACTAAAGGTTGGCATCTTACTCAATTAGATGTCAACAATGCCTTTTTGCATGGTTACTTGAAAGAAGAAGTCTATATAATATGTCCATACCTCCTGGTCTTGATGAAAAAGGAGACACTCGAGTTTGCAAGCTCAACAAATTCTTGTATGGATTAAAGCAAGCATCTCGGCAGTGGTTTGCAAAGTTTTCTTCCACCATTATTCAACATGGTTTTGTCCAATCAAGAGCTGATTATTCACTCTTCACTCGGTCACAAGGCTCTTCTTTCATTGCTTTATTAGTATATGTCGATGACATATTAATTGCTAGCAATGATGTTACTGCAGTGGACATTCTCAAGAAGTTCCTTGATGATAAATTTAAATTGAAAGATCTTGGTCCTTTGAATTTTTTTTGGGACTTGAAGTTGCTCGCAGCTCCAAAGGCATTTCCATTTCTTAAAGGAAATACACCTTGGAGATTCTATCCGATACTGGATATTTGGGAAGTAAACTAGTTAAGACTCCCATGGAACAAAACTTGAAATTGTCTCGGAGTGAAGGTGTTCTTCTTGAGGATGCCAAAGTTTATAGACGATTGGTTGGTCGATTGTTATATCTCACAATCACTAGACCTGATATTACCTTTGTTGTGCATGTTCTTAGCCAGTTTATGGATTCACCTCGACAGCCTCATTTAAATGCTGCATATCGTGTCTTACAATACTTGAAATCTGCTCCTGGCCAAGGACTCTTTTTCTCTACTAATTCTTCACTCAAACTAAATGCTTTTACTGACTCAGATTGGGCTGGTTGTCAAGATAGCAGACGATCTCTCACTGGCTTTTGTATTTTTATTGGCAATTCCCTTGTGTCATGGAAATCCAAGAAGTAAGCTGTAGTATCGAGATCCTCTGCAGAAGTTGAGTACCAAGCAATGGCTTCAACAGTTTGTGAATTAGTTTGGCTTTTCTCATTACTTTCAGATCTTCAAGTACTTCTAGTAATTGTTTCTCTCTATTATGATAGTAAAGTTGCATTGCATATTGCTTCAAACCCTTTATTTCACGAAACTACCAAGCACATCGAAATCGATTGCCACTTTGTTCGTGATAAGCTTCAAGATGGTTTTCTGCGTACAATGCATGTTTCTTCAAGAAATCAATTAGCTGACTGTTTCAACAAAGCTCTAGGCAGTCCACTGTTTTCTACCATGATGTCCAAGCTGAGCCTTATTGATATTCATGCTCCAGCTTGAGGAGGGTGTATTAGAGTTAAAATACATTTTTAACCTTCTAACTGTTTTTCCCACCTTTAGTAACATGTATATATAGCTACGTTTGTAATACTTTTAGAGATAGAATACAAATTATACTTTTCCACCTCTGTTTTCGATTTCAATTTCTGTTCTTTACAACTTGTTTGTCGGTTCACGTGTATGATTGAAGTTTGTCTATTCATTTGATGATCTCTGAGAATTACAACTTCCAATGGAGTTTTCAATAGTGTTTAGTTTCAAAAAGTAAATGTTTTCGGTGATCTTTTTTTGAATGATAAACTACCATGTTGGTCAAAACTTGCATTTAATCGTTGAAAAATATTTATGGCCAACCACAACTGTTGAGTTTGGTTTTATGTTGAAGGGACAAGCTCATGATGTCTATTCTATTTTACTTATAAAAAAAAATGATGCCTATTCTATTTTGTCAAGCGTAGGCCTGATGTTGAAGAGGGAGAGAAGTTTATTAGAAGACACAATAGTCAGTAAAAATCTATAAATTCTTTATTTTTGAACTTTGTCGTGCACTCGGTTAGAATGGAGGCCTGTGATTGTCCTCAAACTCGTCATGTCTCATCACAGGAGCAGTCAAACTCTCCTGTTCTTCCTGGAGGAAATAGAACTTAGTTTGTGGGGAAGTGTGATAGTGTTGCTTAAGATGGAGGAGTCAATTGTTGTTCTGAGTACCCTTAAGTAAAACAGGATAGCTTTTTTGGGGGGAAGTAAGAAGAATAAAAGAAGTAAAAGGCAGGATCCTGTCAAAAAGGCTTCACAAATGGGTGAGAAGCTTAAGTGCTCAATGCAGGAGTTTTATAAAAAAATATAAGAATTGGTAATGATGGGCTTCTTAGGGTCTTGTTTTGGCAGTTTCACAATTTCCGTATGCTTGTGGGCAGTGACTTGCTTCTGTTTAGTAATGAAAAATATGATGCTACGAGCTTGCATTTATGGGACGTTACATGACAGGTGGGCATGAACTTCTAAAATCTTGTTTCCATGTTTGTGTTTACCCATTTTTAATTGGGTTTTTCATCCATGTCTTGACAAGTCACACCATTTGCATTTCCTTTTGTATGCGCATTTGCTCATGAACAGTTTGCGAGGCTCATTTTAAATTATGACGAAGAACTGGGTTGAACATCCGAAACTCTTCCCGTAGACTGTGAAGTTACAGTTATTAATGCTGAGGAAGAATCCTCAGACTTTGTAAATTGTAATCCTGAATCAGTGGGGCATGTCTCCTCGTTAGTTGCAGAGGATGAACCATATGAGGATGGATAAAAGGTTCTCAAATTTTAGTATCAGAAGCTTCTGTCAAGATGATTTGGAGGCAAAATTTTCTGCTTGCTGAGAATTGACTGAAGCAGGTAACATGGAATTTACAGATCTAGGAGCAGCTGCACCAAGTTCCAATGGCGATGAAATTTTTGCATTGTGCAAGGCATCTCCAACAATAGTTCAAAATGTTGTTAATCCCATTGCCTCTAAGTTAGTTGCAGTACATCATGTTTCTCAAGCTATCAAGTCTCTCAGATGGATGCGCCGACTGCAGAGCACTAAATTGGAGCTGGTGGATGAAGGCGGTGGAACTGATGATACATTGCCTTCATCTACTAGTTTTTTCTGTTTGTGCATGTGGTGTTGCAGACTGTATCGAAGTTTGTGACATTCGAGAATGACTTCCAACATTGAAGTTGGATCATAAGTTGTGGAAACTTGTTCTTTTGCTTGGAGAATCATATTTGGCACTTGGTCAAGCTTACAAGGACGATGGTTAGTTGTATCAGGCATTGAAGGTTATAGAATTGGCATGTTCTATTTACGGATCAATGCCTCAACATCTTGAAGACACAAGGCTCATTTCTTCAATGATCAGTTGCTCATCATTGCAGAAGAAATTCAATGAAAGAAATGTAAAAGCAAGATCATACAATAATGATTTGAAAAATGAGAAATCCAATTTTGCAGATGCTTCTCTTACTTTTGACCAGTACGCTTCCACTTACCACTTCTGGGCCAGGGTGTGGACTCTAATTGGAGATGCTTGTGTTGAGTTCCATATGATATATGGTATAGATATATCAATACAAGCATAGCCGAAATCCAATATCATAAGGTTGAGAATATATTCTGAGGTGGTGAGCGAAGTTAAAAGGCTCAAGAAGCAGCTGGGGCAGAATAACAAGAATTGTATCTCATGTTCGTTATTAAATTGCAATTGCTAGAGTGATAGTGGGAGCAGTGCAAGTAGTAGCGATGCAAATAGGCTCTCAGTAGGTTATGGCAGAAAACACGCAAAAAAAAACCATATGAGAAAAGAGCACATCCTGCTAATTTTTGGGAGACCTTGAAGAGGACCATTTTCGTCACCAAATGGACAATGGTAAGAGTTTTGATGGTGGGCATCTACAACATGATAAAGGTGATGAAAGCCTCAAAGAGGCTGCTTGTACTCATAATTTTGGTTTAAAGTCTTTGGGAAATAATACTAAAAAAGTGGAGGGTTTTTTACCCAAAGTCAAAATGGGGGGATATTTAAGTACCTATAGGATTATGTAGTGAGAGATGTAGAGGATAATCTTTTAGTTGCCCTAAGCTATTCTGAAGAAGCTAAACATGCATTGGGTGGACTTCCTCAGGTTAAGCAGAACTCCAATCTGTAGTCAAGAAAAAAGGGTGGGTTTGCAATGAACTGGGTCATAACTAGCTTGAAAGAAGAAAATTTAACAAAGTTGAAGTTGCTTTTACAGATGCTATAAATGCATTCCAGGAATTCTATGATCACACCAACATGATATTAATTAATTTGAATTTGGGCCATGGCAGACGTGCATTGGTTGAAGAGGTGGTATCAAATATTGATCTCAAAATACGTGCAATCTTACATTGTACATATAACCAAGCATTGTAGACTGCAAAATGAGAATATAGTGAATCATTTAGATATTATGGAGCAGCAAAGTCAGAATTGAATCTTATTGCCCGTACATGTATGAGGCTTGGCATGTTTTTGGCAAAAGAAAATGCAACTGCAGAAGTTTATGAAAATGGAGCCTTAGAACAGAAATTTGTAGGTTATACCTGTCCCAATGACAGAAAACTAAGGAAAGAATCAAGAAAGCATGAGATCTCAGCCAACGATGCCATACGGGGGAGGCATTATCTGAGTATGAATCGCTCGGTAAATTGTGCAAACAGGAAGCTGCATATGCTTATTTTCAGTTGGCTTCCTACCAAATGGATTTGGTTTAAATTTTAAGAAAAGCAACTTGTCTAAAGGTGAAAGCAGCATTCTCCAACAGGTCAAGCAGTATGCTTCCCCAGCTAAGAGAAACTGCAAAGAGCTCTGGATTTTTATGGCCCACAAACGCTATTGGAGGATCATCAAGTTACAACAGCAAAAGAGTCGTGAGCACTGCATGCAGACACCCACTATGCCGTTTATAGAAGCTTTTGTATTTCTGTTATTGCTGAGTTGTACATAAGGGTATTATTGTATTTTCATATTTAATAGTTAGTTAGAATCTTCCTTTGATAACTGTATATATATTTCCTTTTCTGTAAAGCATAGAGCAATAATCGAATATATATACAGAGAACACTCTGCTCTCCTTTCCACATTTTCCAGAGTAGAACTTTTCTTTTCATTTTGCTCTGTTACATGGTATCAAAGACCCCCCGATCCAATGTTGACAGATTCTGAAAAGGAAGTTCCACGTTCTACCAATGCGAACAAATCCTCTGAGCGTTACCTAAATTTCTCCGATCATTTCAACCCATTTCGCATTGAAAATGGTGACAATCCTGCTGCTGCTTTGGTCTCTGACCTTCTTGATGCTGATAATTATGTCAGCTGGTCGCGTGCCATTAGTCGAGCTCTTCGTGCGAAAAACAAGCTCGGGTTCATCAATGGTACCCTTCTCAAACCTGTGGATAGTTCAGATCCTCTTTTTGAAGCATGGGAGCGCTGTAATGATCTAGTGGTGTCTTGGTTGCAGAACTCTATAAGTACTTATGTTAAATCTAGCCTTGCTTTAGTCAACGATTCCAAGACTTTATGGATGGAACTCAAGGATCGTTTTACTCATCAAAACGGTCCTCGTATTTTCCAACTTAAACGAGATTTGGCTGGTTTATCACAAAACATGACTCTGTTAGCTTGTATTTTGGCCATTTGAAAGCTCTATGGGATGAGCTTGCTATCTATGATCCACTTCCGGACTGTGACTGTGGGAAATTGAAGGTCCTTCATGATCGAGATTGTGTCATTCAATTTCTCATGGGACTTTCTGATTCTTACTCTAACACCAGAGATCAGATCATGCTCCTTGAACCTTTACCACCTCTCAACCGAGTCTTCTCCATGGTTTAACAACAAGAAAGGCAACACCAAGTCATTTCCATTTCTGCACCCTTTGATCACATGGCCATGATGGTCAAACCAGCCTATTCCACCACCAAGAATAATAAAAAATTTCTAAATTCCACTAATCCTAAAAGCAATAGACCTTATTGCTCACATTATAAAATTCCTGGTGATTCTTTTGAAACTTGTTTTAAGATTGGAAATGTTGAAACTCCTGTATGCTCACATTGTCACATGACTGACCATAATGTTGAGAAATGCTATAAGTTACACGGCTACCCTCCTGGTCACAAGCTACATGGCAAAACAAGAAACATTACAGCAACTGTCATCCATGCGTCTCCAGATGTTGACCATGAAAATGACTCAAATGAATTTGTCTCACTCACTAAGGGCCAATACCAGCAACTACTTGCTCTTTTACATCACAAGGACTCCAGTGCACCCATGGCTTCCATTGCTGTTGCACAACCTTCCTCTTCCTCACCTTTCAATAATATTTTTGGTATAACTCTTTGCTCTTTAACACAAACACAATAGATTTCTTCTTTACATCTTTCACCTTGGATTATTGACACAAGTGCAACAGATCATATGATCTGTTGTACCTCTCTTTGCACATCCATTACGGCCATTGTTTCTCATCAAGTTCGACTCCCAAATGGAGAGGTAGTTCCCGTCACTCATGTTGGTGTTGTGAGACTTTCTGAACATCTAACTTTTACTAATGTTTTGTGTGTACCTTCATTTCATTTCAATTTAATCTCTGCCAAAAGACTTGCACAAAAAAATTCCTGTTGCCTCATTTTTCTCTCCAACCCTTGTTTCTTTCAGGACTTAGCCTCTTAGACAACGATTGGGATGGGTGAAGTAAGAGGTGGACTATATCATCTGCATAGATCACGGGTGGCACCTACTGCTCTAGTTGATGCTCTACCAACATTCAACAATAAAACTCAGTTTACTTCCGCCTCAGCTACTCATTTGATATTTGATTTATGGCATTATCGTCTCGGCCATATTTCTCCTTCCCGTTTACTTTTAATTTCTGATCCTATTGTAACAAACAGTTTGAATTTACATAATCAAACACCTTGTTCTGTTTGCCTTTTAGC
Source organism: Pterocarya stenoptera (assembly GCA_003123785.1). Classification (NCBI taxonomy): domain Eukaryota; kingdom Viridiplantae; phylum Streptophyta; class Magnoliopsida; order Fagales; family Juglandaceae; genus Pterocarya; species Pterocarya stenoptera. Next base: position 118,643 of record QEOT01002458.1, on the reverse strand, counting down.
AAAACAACATCATCTCCCATTTCCTCAATCTCAACACTCTTCTCTTTATCTATTTGATATTATTCACCGTGATTTTGGGGTCCAAACCCAACCATTGCTCATGATGGAACCCGTTTCTTTCTTACCATTGTTGAAGATTTTTCCAGAACAACATGGGTTTACATGCTTAAAAATAAATCTAATGCTCGATCTTGCATAATCACTTTCTACAATTTGATTGAAACTTAATTTTAAAAGAAAATAAAAATCATTAGAAGTGACAATGGATCCGAATTTCAAATGAAAGATTTCTACCAACTCAAAGGCATCATTCATCAACGGAGTTGTGTAGAAACACCCCAGCAAAATGGCATAGTTGAGCGCAAACACCAACATATAATGAATGTGGCTTGCGCTCTTAAGTTCCAATCCAACATTCCCCTCAAATTCTAGTTTGATTGTGTCCTCACTGTTGTTTACATCATCAACAGAACACCTACCCCTCTCCTTCATAACAAAACTCCTTTTGAACTCCTGTTTCATACCCAGTCTCAATACAAACATTTTAGAATCTTTGGTTGCCTTGCCTATGCCTCAATTTTATCCCATGGCAGAAAGAAATTCGACCCTCGTGGAAGAGAGTGTGTATTCTTAGGATATCCTTTCGGAGTCAAAGGCTACAAGTTGCTTGACTTGAACACTCAACAGATTTTCATCTCTCGAGATGTTCAATTCCATGAAACTGTATTTTCCTTCCTTTCCAATATTCCCAGCAACACCTCTCCTTCCACTCTTCCTCTTAATTCCTCCCCAATTGACACTACACCACACTCTATTCCTGCTTCTTATCCTTCCCTCACCACTTTCACAAAATCATCCACAAATAATTCACCTCTTCCTACACTTATAATCCCGCCAGCTCCCACTCCTCCTCCTCCTACTTCTTCCCCTCACATTCCTCTTCCACTTCCAATAGAATCTTTTCCACCTCCCACCTCCCTATTTTCCCTCGCAAGTCCACTAGATCTCAAAGTACACCCGGTTATCTGCAGGACTTCCATTGTCATCAGACTTCTTTTACTACTCCAACTCCAATCTTGGACAAGCAGCCACTATCCTCAGGTAATCCTTTTCCTTTACATAACACTTTATCTTACAATTCTTTTTCATCTTTATATCGAGCTTTTTCCATTAGCATTTTCCAGTCATATTGAACCTAAAACTTATAAACAAGCCATTAAAGACTCGGGTTGGTGCAAAGCAATGGACCATGAACTATCTGCACTGAAAGCAAACCACACTTGGAAACTTACAGATTTGCCACCTGGGAAAATCCCAATTGACTGCAAATATGTTTACAAGATGAAGTATAATTCGGATGGGAGTGTTGAAAGGTTGAAAGCACGCTTAGTGGCTAAATGTTACACTCAACTTGAAGGGGTGGATTATCAAGACACTTTCTCCCCCGTTGCCAAGTTAGTCACTATCCGTTGTCTATTGGCTGTAGCCTCAATTAAAGGATGGCACTTACATCATTTTGATGTAAATAATGCCTTTTTGCATGGGATTTACATGAGGATATCTATATGAATAAGCCCTCCGATTACAACAAGGGATCACCTCACCAAGTATGTAAACTTCTCAAAAGTTTATATGGCCTCAAACAAGCATCGAGACAGTGGCATTCTAAGTTCTCATCTGTCTTGATTGATTCTATTTTTTCACAATCAAAAGCTGATTATAGCCTCTTCACCAAAGAGATTAATGGTTTTTTTGTTGCCATCCTCGTGTATGTTGATGACATACTTGTGGCAAGCAATGACCTCAACACTGTAAATGATCTCAAACATTTTCTGCACAGCAAGTTTCAGATTAAAGATCTCGGCTTACTAAGATATTTGCTTGACATTAAGATTGCAAGGTCTTCCAAAGGAATTCATTTATGCCAATGAAAATATACACTAGATATTTTGGCAGATTCGGGTACTTTAGGTAGCAACCCCACCAAGATTCCAATTGAACAGAATCTTAAACTTACAAAATCCTCTGGCACACTTCTACAAGATCCAAGCATTTATAGACGTTTGATAGGCCGCCTCTTGTATCTCACAGTTTCTCGACCTGATATCTGTTTTAGTGTCCAGACACTCAGCCAATTTATGGCTCATCCCACTGATATACATCTCTTGGTTGCCTAGAAAATCCTTCGCTATCTTAAAGGTGCTCCAGGACAAGGTCTTCTACTACCTAGTTCCTCTTTGCTTCAGCTCGAGGCTTATTGCAATTCGGACTGGGCATCTTGCTCCGACACTCGAAGATCAGTCACTGGATATTGTGTCTTCATTTGCTCTTTTCTCATTTCTTGGAAATCCAAGAAACAGTTTGACGTCTCTCGTTCTTCAGCCGAAGTAGAGTACCAATCGATGGCAGCAACCTGTTCTGAGCTCACATGGTTATGTTTCATCTTAACTGCTCTGCAGGTTTCTCATCCATAGCCAGCTCTACTTCACTGTGATAATCAAGCTGCCTTCCATATCGCTGCAAACCCTGTCTTTCACGAATGAACCAAACACATAGAGTTTGATTGCCACTTAATTCGTGACAAAATTCAAGAAGGGAGTGTGTGCACTCGGTATGTTCCTAGCTTAGCTCAAGTTGCTGACATTATGACCAAGGCTCTACCTTCGCATGTCCTTCATCGTCACTTATCCAAGATGGGTATCGTAAATCTTTACGCTTCATCTTGCGGGGGTGTGTTGGAGGATCATCAAGTTACAACAGCAAAAGAGCCGTGAGCACTGCATGCAGACACCCACTGTGCCGTTTATAGAAGCTTTTGTATTTCTGTTATTGCTGGGTTGTACATAAGGGTATTACTGTATTTTCATATTTAATAGTTAGTTAGAATCTTCCTTTGATAACTGTATATATATTTCCTTTTCTGTAAAGCATAGAGCAATAATCGAATATATATATGAATAACACTCTGCTCTCATTTCCACATTTTTCAGAGTAGAACTTTTCTTTTCATCTTGCTCTGTTACAAACGCATCCCACAATGTACCTGACTATTCTCATAGAGAGATCGGCTCTTTCATTAAGCCTTTCAAACCTTTTACACTCAAATACAGTATGTTCTTGGACGACTTAGTTTCTTCTCTTTCTGAATGCACTCAAAATTTTTTCTTCTCTTCCTTTTTCACAATTATAATAGTTGAGATTGGCCATGCCTTTTATTAAGATGATTAAATACTTTCAATGTTATTTTAATGACTATTTTGCAAATAAATTTCTAATGAAGAGGGGAATACGACGTTTAGAAAAAAAGGTACCAAATGCTTCTAGAATAAAACTCAGCATTTTGAACACAAACTTTACATGTTTCATGAAAAGTCAGCGTGAGTGCTTGCTTTTGTATACCTGGCCTTTTCATTTGCCTTATGGGCATCATGTTGTCCTGCAAAATGAATTATGTGATGCATTAGAAACGCAATGGCTTGCCTGCAAAATGAATTATGTTGTCATGGGTCTTGTTTATATTGTGTTTGTTTTTAAGATGCTGGAATTAGCTCTATCTCGCATGCTTGAAGGATGTGATGTATCAGAAAAAGAGGCAGACTCTTTCAGAATCGACTGTCCCAAGATATGCGAAATTATAGAGACAATTGCAGATGATTTTGAAGAAAATGTTGGCAAGTGCTAGCAAGTCTTTCTCTCTCACAACCAAATCCAGTATCCAATTGGTCTGGAGATGTTGGGAAGATGAGGGAGCTTTACAAAATGTCTCTACAGTCCATAGACACGAGTGAATTTGCACGCTATGCACACATTGCGGACCTCATAATCAGAAATTTGACTCCACAATCACCTGGTTTTGAATATTTTGCATATTGTGTAGAAAGTCCATACGGTTGGATAACCCTTTGTTGTACCAAGCAAAGTACAGTATAGTGACCACCTTTTAGAGGTCACTCTTGAGGGGTGAATAGGAGGTAGAACCTGCCTCTCCATTTATTTATCATTGACATGGGGATGGAAGGTGTGAGGGGAGTTATCCCTTGGGTCAGAACGGAAAGAAGGCTCAGGTTGAGGGACGGACTGGAAGAATGGGTTCAAGTAGGAACCCATACATACAATTTGGGCCAAATCGAGGACATTGATAGTAACCCAGATCCTAGCCCGAATATAAGGTCTGGGCCAAACCATGTATGTCCCAAAGGCCCAAGCAAAGAAGATAGGTAGATGGAAAATCATTATAAACATATGGTAAAAAGGACAATCTGAAAACCCACTAGCCGGTAGACAGATATATTCACTGACTCTAAATATCATCATTCGAGCATGTCAAACATAGGAGAATATCTACGGAAGGCACACCGCATTAATGGAGGATATGGAGAATATCTGAGAGAGACACACCGCATTAATGGAGGATATGAAGCATAGAAAAGAAGACACGCCTCATTAATGAGGAAGAAGGAAGCTTAGAGAGGAAAACATACCACATGCGGCTAGGGTTTGAAGCATACCATGAGAAGCTTTGTGGCAAAAACTATCATCATCAAACCTAGACATCCAATAGCATAACTAATAAGTGATATAAGTGTCCGATCACCTACCGAGTGACACCCCATTACCATGAAGGCCAGACTATTGGGTATAAATAGGTATCACTCACGATGAATAAAAGGGGTAAGATATATATCCACTTCCAAACTACATATTTGTCTCCTCCACCTAATATGAAACTAACTTAAGTATCGGAGGTACAATGGACCTCGAGCTCCCCATTCACCAATTATGCAAGAATGACTTCTGATCATCTGAGTATGGAATTGCCTATGCCGCAGAACATGACATTAACAAAAGGAGTAACTATTAGATAATTTTAAAAATAAGGAATGTTATGCATCAGCCACTATTCACTTTTATATCCCACACCTATAATTTTTTTATAGAGTGTGAGGTGTTTTTCATAAAGTGTAGAGTGTGGGGTGGTGAATAGTAGCTGATGAAAATAATTTTTCTTTAAGAATATACACAAAATTATACTTCAAACTTTGAATTATAAAAAATAATTAAACTCTAGTTATACAAGCAATTTTAATGATATAATCCCATATCATATCAGCTGCATTTTAGTAGATCTTTTCACTATTTGTTATTTAATTATCTCTATTCAATTTTTCTTTTTATTTGTGTTAATGTGAGAGGCATAACACATTGACACTCACATTAACACATTGACACGTGTTGAATTCCTCGACAAAAGATAAGAATGGTAATGGGAAATTCGGCAGTCGATTGTCCTAAATTCTTTTTGTTGGAGTTGGACGGCATTGGCATCGGTATTTGGGCGGCTTTGGTTATAAAAGCGAGAGGGAAAAACAGGGTAGAGAATATGGGCCTGCGAATTAGAAACTTTTCATCTCTGTTCTCGACATTTCCGCTGCTTTTATCCTTGTTGCTGTTGATTTCGATCGCAATGGCCGAGTCTGCTCCCACCACCAAGCCTGGTGATTCTTCTTCTTCAGCGACGGTCCAAATCGTGTACACAGAAAGGCCCCAGGGCGAGGATCCCGAGGCTTACCACATCCGTACCCTAACCGCCGTCCTCGGCAGGTCCTCCCTCTCTCTCTCTCTCTCTCTCTCTCTCAACTACGATAAATTTTATTCAATTACGTATATATCTGTGCTGCGTGGGTGGGTGAACGCATATTGATTGGTTGTTGTTGTTGTTGTTCTGTATGAATTTGTGTTGGAAAGTGAGGAGGCTGCAAAAGAGGCTCTATTGTATAGTTACAAGACCGCCGCTAGTGGATTCTCAGCTAAACTTACCCCCGACCAGGTTTCCCAAATTTCAAGTATCCCCCTTTCCCTTTTATATATATATATATATATATATTTGATGCTCTTTCTTTCTCTCTCTTTTTTTCCCTAGTTATATGTAATTGATTGCCATGCTAGTATTTTGATAATTAATTTATGCGCAATTTTTCTTTTTTTATATTTAATTATATTTCCATTGGACATCTGTTTGGTTACTGAGAAACCTAAGGGGAAAAAATGGAGTCGTAGACTCACAAGTGTTGAATTGTGCTATCTTACGGTGTATATTGGTTGGGGGAATTTGCATCTTAATTGACTGGATAAAAAAAAAATATATTACTTATACCAAAATATTCTTTGTTATTATCGCTGTTATATTTTTTAAACCTAGACAACAACCAAATGTAAAGTTGACGTCTGATTTATATATCAAATTTTTAATATTATGCTAGAGCAAGGTTGTGAAGAATGACCTGTTCTTCTTGTTGATGATTCTATATTTTGTGCTTTCAATTATATATCCCAGGGTAAGAATGCAAAAGATTGATGTTCTGCAATTTAAAATTATCGAGCAAGGTCATATTTTAGACTTTTGTCTGTTGATTGTAAATGGAAAGTTTAGCCCAAAGTGAGGAATTGCGTTGAAATGAACTATCCACACGATGGTATGTGGTTCTTATGTCATTATGTTGTGTACTCTCTATTTTCACCTTGACAGTCTGCATATCTTGCATGGCCCATCTAAAATGGAATTTGATTTGATCTTAATTATATATTTCAGGGAAAGAATTATAGGAATCATTGTGGGTTTTACAATAATTGAACTCTTTCGGTGATTTAGTCTTTGTTTCCTGATCTTTATTCTCGTTTTGCTTCCTTAATTGTCTTGCTCCATCATCTTGCAAAATCGAATTACACATCTGCTGAAAGATTGCCTCAATTTTTTCTTGCATGCAGCTAGTTAGATTGTTTGTGACCTTCCTGAGCCCGTCTTTCCTAGGTGAATTTAATTTTTGCCCTATATGAAGGGATATACATGTAACAACCCAAGAAAAAGAATCCCTATAATTGGCACCTATTGGAATAACTATAAACCCACAAAAAAAAAAAAAAACCCTAGAAGGTTTTCCTCCCTACCAATGTGGGATATCATTTTCCACCCTCTTATACCAAATCTGAGATATTACAATCTTTCCTCCATCGTTTAAATCCTTGATATCCTCGTTAGGTCATTCTGTTGTAGTGGACACGTTTCAAATCTCACACTTCTAGTTGTGACAATCCAAGGAAAGTTCAAGCCACTTTGTCCTTATATTCTAAAGGGACTAATTATTATTACACTTCAAGTGCTTTGAAATCATGATTAACCCCAATAACTTCTCCCTCCTATGCAACGAGGGATCTCATGTATCTCCCCTCTCATACCAAATCCAGGGTGTTACAAATTCATGTCCAATGCTTATTAGCTTATACTTTAGATTGCAGCCTATTTTTTTGGTCATGTTTGTTAGTTACTCAAGTACAATGGTTATGTACCGTTATAGTAAATATCTTTACTACCCTCCTTTCTTTACTAGACTAAACTCTGCAATCAAATGCCATTCAGAATAATAATTTTTATTTTTGAAAGTTTTTATTTTTATTGGCACCGGGTGTCAGGAAACAACGTCTCGACTAATCCCAAGGGTACACTGGCCCTCGACAAGGAGTTTCCTGTAAGTGCACCTTGGGTAATTCAAGAGGAAAATCTCTCAATCCGATGGCCTTAAAGATAGCTTGCACTCAAGGGGATTTGAACCTTAGACCTAGGAGGAGCATATCTCCAAGCCCAAGGCCCTTACTACGGAACCGGAGTTTACTCTGCAGGAGTAGGTCTGAACACCTTGGAGAGGTTCCCCAACATATAAAAAAAAAAAAAAAAAAAAAAAAA
>QEOT01002458.1:76542-92928 GCA_003123785.1 Pterocarya stenoptera | reverse complement strand
TGAGGAAGTGTTCGCCGTGGTAATGGTGAGTAATTGGAAAACCAAACCACAAGCTATATGCGTTCTTCGAGCGTGTTTGAGGTGTCCCATTTGATGTTCTTGATTTCTAATTGTGTGGTTTTGGAGTAATTCTGCGTTTACCCAGGCACTTTTTACCGTTTCGTATATCTGTGAGATTTATATTATGCTCTCCTCATGATAAATTTGATAGCTTGTATGCTTTAAGAGCACTAGCATTAGACTCATCAAATTCATCTTCAAATTTTGATGAAAAATATATTTTTTTCATATATCTAAAACCTTTTTATCCATAACTCCACGTTGAATTAGCTATTGAATTCATTAAAATAATAATTTAATATTATTTTTTTAATAATAATATTTTTAATTTTTTAATAATAATATTTTTATTTATTTTTCATATTTTGCAATTACACTAACATTGTGATTCACGGTGATGAAATGGTGCCATGCACTTTGGTATATACTATTACTAGACTACCTCCATAGTCACAACAGAACCGTATGACAATATTTAACTTTCTATATTCTACTAAACATTATGACTCTATGACTGCTTTTGTGAATTAGAATGAGAGCACATACATGAGTCACATAAATAAATAAAAAATGGAGACATAAATGTAGACTGGACTTAAAAGAAAGTAGATTCGAGCAATATCTTCGGAATATAAGCTTTCAGCATCAGAAACTCCAACGGTTCTTCATTCATGAACCTGATCAACATATTCTGATGTTTACAAGCAATAGCTCCGTGTTTCTAAATACCAACCAGATGAGAGAACAAAAAATACAAGAACATAAATTTAATACTGCAGAAAAGGTATTGAGCTTCAGACTCAATACTGCAGGACAAATTATCACCCAACATTTCCACCTACAAACCAGTTTCAGCCTCAATACTGCAGAAAAGGTATTCAGCTTCATAAATCCACCAACATTCAGTATCACCCCACCATTTCCACCAACAAACCAGTTCATAGACCAGCAACTCCAGTAGATTCACATTTTAGTATCAAAATAATGTAATAGCTCCACAAACCAGCAAATGAAAATAGCAGTACATTTCAGTAGCAGTTTTACAAGTTCAGTAGCATTACATTTTTCTAAGAAACCTGCATATATGCACTATGTTCCACTCTATAAAACACCAACCCCATCTGAAAGCTATAGTTTATTGTGTATTTATTCAATAATGATCATGATGGGCATTTCTTTCTTCTCTCTCAAGTCTCAACTCTACTTCTTCGTATTGAAGAAGCAGAAAAGGTATGAACCCCATTTTCTTTCCTTTACTACTGGAATCAAGCCACTAATTTGATTTCAAAGAGCCTAGCTGCTTTCTAGAATTTATATGAATTTGTAGACAAATAGTTTAAGTAGTTAAGAATAACACCATCACACAAGCATCTAAATATATCAAACTTAACATTAACAATTCAGATTAACATCAAGTTAGTTCCCCTTCCAAAATCAGAAAACAATTCAGTACCCCATCAAGTGACAACCCAGATTCTGAGGTGAAGTTCCCCTTCCAAAAGTTAGTCACAAAATACAATCAACCAACAAAATAGTCGACCTTTACAAAAACAATCAACCACTAACACAAAAACAATTCTGATTTCATAGTGGCTGCCCAGCCACATGTTTTGGATAAACATGTGGCTGGGCAGCCACTAAAAGCTGGAAATCTGAAGTGATATCCAACAATTACTCAACTCCATGAGGTGTGGATGGAGATTTGTTGAATGTACCTTCGGAATCTTCCATGCTCTCCTCAAATATTTTCCTCTGAATATTTTCCACTGTGTTCCAAAATCAAGTCACAATTCCACAAAACATCAAGTGACAATTCAGATTACAAGTGTGAAGTTCCCCTTCCAAAATCAGGTCACAATTCAGATTAACCTTTCAAAAATACAATCATCTATTTAGAAAAAAACGAATTCAGATATCATAGTGGCTGCCCAGCCACTAAAAGCCGGAAATATTTTGATAATAGCCAACAGCCACCTCTAACTTCATCTGCCTTTGTCACCAATCAAGGCATCATATCTCTAGAGAATAATCCCCAAAAATAAGTTTTTCCCTCATAACATGAAGTTTCTACTTCCTTCCATTATTGAGAAATTGAAAGGTCTTCTTTTTTCAGTCCTATATATATATATATATATATTGGTATGTATCCTACTAGTAAAAGTTACACTAATGATCATACTGTGAGGAAGCTCAGTACATGACATTATAGACAAAGGGAAGTTTGCAGTTGAAATTTTGAAAGGAAAAGAAAGGATGGCTTATTCTGGACATTCATCCACAACAAAAGGCATTGAAATTTAGATTAATCTAACTCAACAACAAGCTGCTATCATCACACAAAATGCTACCAGCACACATGTCATAATCATAAACAAGCAAGTACTTAAGGAGGAGGGAAAAAAACAAAGAAATGGCCCAAAGAAAACTAGTAGAATCATCATGTACATCGTCCTATAACCAATCCTCAATGGTTGAAGTGCTTTTAAAAAAAAAAAAAAAAAAAGCAGCCATTTCATCGAGAACAGGAACTTCAAGAAGAACCAAAATCACAGGACCTCCTGGGCATATGCACTAGTCTCAATGAGAGATGCAATCTCCTTCAAATCTGAAGCATTACCCATAAAATACAGATTTCGCCCAATCCAAATCAGACATTCAAACTTCAACACCAAATTTCGAGTATGAAAAACACAATCAAACCCCAACTAACCAATTTAGAAATTTAACAAGAAGAACGGAGATTTAGACCCAAAATACATATAATATACTTTATTGGAATGTAAATGATGATCTTACGGTGGAGAGTTGACGGAGGAGAGGAAGAAGCTGGATTAGAGGGAGTTGGGAGCTCCTTCATCTCTATGTCTTGGGTCATGTTCGACGAAAATGGACCTTGAACTGGCTGGAGATAGGGTTTCGCCTACTTGTTCAACACTCCAAGTTGAGAAGAGATGGGAGATAGAAATAGGGAAGGAAATGAATGAGATTAGAAGAAAAAGGAAAAATGTTAAAACGGGTTCATGGGCTGTTGGGAGGAAAGAAAGGGAGAAGAAGAGAAAGGGAAGAAGAAACAGAATCACGGGCAAAAAGGAGAAAGGCAGTTGGAGGAAGGATTTTGTAATAAAATAATAGGACAAACTTTGAACAGTAGTTCTTCAAAAATGAAGAAGAAAGTAAATATACTGTAGCTAAAAGTTAAAGCTTTGTGGTTTACTGAATCCAATGCCAGTGTTTTAATCCCAAACCTCTTCAAATTTTGAAGATTCAGTCATTTTGAAGAGACCGATGCTAGTGCTCCAAGGTTGTTCCTATCACACATTTACCAATATTATGTCTATTATTTGATTGTGGTTGTTGTATTTCCGCCTTGTTCAGATAGGATCACGCCAATATATTGTTTTTCCTGGGCGGTTCATCTATACTCAGAGGCTTAAAGGCGCTAATGTCAACGACAAGGTAGTTATTCCAACTTGTTCTTGAGTATTATTATTTTTTTGTTCCTTGAGATTTTCTCATATGAAGGCCGTATCTCAACAGTCTCCCTTTGTGCAGATTGTCCTTTATCTCTCAATTTACTTGTTTCATTTAAAGCATTTGGTAATTTTGTTGGCTGGTTTTCCCTTTCAATATCGAAAATCCCTTTCATATCCAGAAAAGTGTATAATATCAGTTACTGTTGATTTAGTACCTTGCCAACACTATCTCAATGATGAAGACGCTCTAACATAAAAATATCATCCTATTTACATTCACAATTAACAGTGTTTGTAACATTTTACTAAATCCCGTACCTTAGAAAATGTTAATTCTTGCATATCTTATTATCCTGTCTTCGTAAGAATTACAAATGACACACTTAAGTTAACAGTACTTGAAGCACTGAGGTCCCTGCATGCGACAGATTAATAACCCATGATTGTGGTCAGGTTTCTAGGTTATGAGCAAGTCTTGCTGCTGAAACTTGCACAGATGTCAGTTTTCTACATGTGTATGCATTTTTATATGCATAAAGTTTATCTGTAAACCAAGAAGTTGCTCTCTCTGGCCTAGTGGTTGGCTGGTTGCTATGGTATTCATATAGTTCTTGCTTTCTAGCCCAACTAAGTTTTTTGAAAATTGATTCTGGGGCAGATCATCCTGAACAAGGTGTTGCTTATCGGAACCAGAACAACTACCTACATTGGAAAACCAGTGGTGACTAATGCTGCTGTACATGCAGTAGTTGAAGAGCAGGTAGTTCACTACCATCCTGATAAATCTTTTATTATTATCCCCCAATAATAAAATGAAATATTTTTTTTTTTCTGGTTGGCATTCTTATTATATTTCTTGACTTCCTCTATCTTTGACCTCTACAATTTCAATGCAGGGTTTAAATCCCAAAGTAGTTGTCTTCAAGTATAAGAAGAAGAAAAACTATCGGAGAAATATTGGTCATCGGCAAGTATGTTACATGGTTCACTCATATCATTGATGGTTAACTTACCACTATAAAGGGCGTGGTGCATGGACCAATTCTATGGGATCCATAACTTTTGCATTTTTAGTGTCCGGCACTAAAACAAGGAGCAAAAGAAAAAGTTACTGCATGATATATGCATTTCACTTCTGGGTTTAGAAGCTTTACTCTCTCCCAAAATACTAACCCTTTTATTTCTCTCTAGCTCTTTATCAAAAAAATACTCACCAAGCTGTCTTGTTGGAGCAGTTATCATGTCTGTTCAGACCTGCTGCTTCAGCTAAGCAATGAGGGTGATTTTCAAAATCCTCTCGCTCGGTAAACTGAAATGCTTAGCCTGCTGGGTTTGGATACAAAGATGATTTCAACTCATTTCATCTAATCATTACAACTTTTTCAAATTCTCACACAAAATATAATAAACAATTCAACATATTTAAATTTCAAAACAATAATAATATTCTAACAATATTTTATTTAATTTTTAACTTTCATCTTTACTCACTATCCAAACCTCACCTTAACGCTTCACTCAGAACTGTTGCTTCCACGTTTACAACATCTAAAGCTCGACAACATTTTAATCTTCCTTTTTACTTCTATTTCTTGGGTGTGTATTGACATACTTGAACCTGCAATTTATGTTCCATGGTAGTTAAAATTACCGTCAGTTAGAGATCTCTGTGGTCATCTTGTGTGCTGTTGCTTGCTAGAAAAATTTGCTCCTTGTTGGGTGGTGCAAAAAATTTTACCTATCCATTTTGGTACTTCCATGTTTCCATCCTATCTACAATCCACAGACGAGGGCAATAGTCTGTCTCATGACTTGTCTATATATAACTTAGCTATTTACTTCCAGAAAAATAACAATAATACAAATTATAATTCGTTTATCTGTTTCCTAATTATCCTATTTATGATGATTTCTTCGTTACCTAATTATGCAGCCAAATACAAGGATAAGGATAACAGGCATCACTGGTTATCAGGACTATCCAGCTGTTACTCTAGACTCATAGGGTGCCGACTCCGAAGATCATTGACATCTGAATGTTTTGTGAAGGTTTTGTTCTCTTGTTTGGCATGTAATATCCTCTGTAGGGTGCCAACTCCAGCAATGAATATTGAAAATTACTTTGTGCCCGAATGAATTATTCAATTAAAATGCGTTATGAAAATAATGTTTGATGCATCGGTTTTCTATCATTTACAACATCATCCATGATTCAACATTTTTCATTTAAGCTACAAATTCCCTTCGGCTGTGTAAATTAAATGTGCTTAAAAGCACTAGGATGGCATCTTACACCTTTCCAAAAGCCAAAGAGAAATGATATTTACAGTCGTAGAGTGTATAAATATCGTACAATCCCTTTGAAAAAGTGAGTAAATACAAGGCTCATATGAAAAAAATAATAATAATAATAATTAATTTTTTAATAGTATATCCCACTTTTTTTTTAAAAAATTGTACGGCACTTGTGTACTCTACGATTGTTTCTAGTATTACACAAAGCCAAATGATTCCACAATGACTAGTGGGGAAAAACTGAACTGTTGAGCCTATACCAATTTCCTTTGTCATTTAACTTATTTACTTTAGACAATAAGTTATTGGCCTAATCATCATAGCATTCACAACACAATCTAAATCCTATATAAGCTGGCCTTCAACAGGAAGATGGGTGGGGAACCGCCAACATTCTCAGGTTTGCTTCCAACTCAAACTTGAATCCGACAATGGGGAGGAAGTTTTCCTAACAGAACTTCATTCAGAGACTTTCTTCCTCTTCAGAAGGGTCGGACAAATTGAGATGAAACCGATAAGAAAAAGAACTGACAAAGTTTTAAAATCATATAGATCCTTGACTGACTTGAGATCCCCAAGAGCAAGGCCGGCCTATATAGAACAAAATGAGCAACAACAGTAAGGTAATTAGCAAAATGACATAAACCAAAAAAAATGAACTTAATTATATTTAACTCATAAACAGAATCTACCAAGCCTGTAAACTATTCAAGGCTAAGAAAAAAAATCCATTCAAAGGTAAAGAGTAAAATCCATGAAATAAAATCTATTATGAAATTTCAGGAGATGTACATAGACGAAAATTAAAACTAATATATATGTATTTCTAAATATAAACACTGCTTCCTTGTATTGGGACCAAATAAAGCAAAAGGAAATTTTCCATTGAATGTATTGTCCGATGTCTCTCTTACATTCATGAGTACTTCTCGGACCAAAAGCAAAGGTTACTCTTTTGCTATCAAACTTCAAGCAATTTTTCAAACTCTATTTGCTAATGATCAAGTCGAATTTTGCAACAGAACAACAGAGCAGGAAGAATACAATCACAAACCCACCAAAACTCTATTCCTGAAGGTTATTTCTTGTTTTAGGGGGGGGGGGGTGTTTTGTGCTTCCTCGCAACCCAATGTGCTCTCTCCATCTTCAGCCAATTGGACAGCCCACCTACACTTCATCTTTGAAGAACATGCATGTTATCGTCCAAGCCCAAGCATCTGAATAATTATTCTAAGAACCTAATCAGTTGATTGTTTGCTAGCAACCCTGCAAATACTGCTATAACTCCAACTCAAGAACCCCGACTTCGAAACCATGTATACACAACCTGTCAATATGACCATGTTCACCTTTTTAAGCTGTATCAACTTGAAAAATTAAATTATCTTACGATCATAAGATGGTCAAAATATATGATACTTATCACCTTTTTTTTTTTTTCAAAACTGATACCAGTTAAGTGACAGATTTTTTTTATATACTATTTTATGAAAACTCAACATCAGCCAACTCATATATTTATAACATGAGCCAACTAAGATATAAATAGTAAGCTCTTTGGGAAGTTGGCTAATGAAAAGTAGTCATAACATGAGCCAAATCAGATAGTAACTCCGAATTAAGAGGGGCAGAGATGGACTTACTCTGACTGTGATATATGATGCTGGAATAAGACCAATCAAAGTAGCCAGAAAGAAAATATGAAATGGTATATTGACAATCGGAGATGCCAAATTGATGAAAAGGTTGGGCAATGATGGAGTTATCCTCAGAAAGAGCATGTAATTCAGCAGCTTATCTCTACGCTTAGCTATCTGATTCCATGAAAGATAAGGTTAATGCAGTAGCATGGCACAGAATACGAGTTGAATTAATAATAATGTTAAGTTATGAAAAATGAACTGAATATCAACAAAAAAACAACAAAAAGATATACCTCTGATTGGAAGAATCTCAACTTTTCATCCCAGAACCAAGTAACTATAGGCTTGCCAATTAACTTAGACAAAAAGAAGCAGCATGATGCTCCCGTTGTAGCATTAAAAACAACTAAGATAAGGCCCCTGATAACACCAAAAAGAGCTCCAGCCAGCAAAGACATGAAAAGTGTTCCAGGAATCATAAAAGTCTGCATGAATATGTACGTGCAGCAGTAGCCCAGAATGAATCGGGCCGGGTAATCTTTAGCATATGATGCCAGATGATCTCTGAAGAAAATTAAAAAAAAAATGTACAGTGCAGTTAAAACATAAAGGCAAACAAAGAAACGCAAATGGTATAGCATACTAGTCATACCAAGAAAATTTAACAATTACAGACTAATAGAGTCCATGACACTTTCTTGGATCACAACGCGTATATGACTAAATATAATGGAAGTAAACAAATGGAGTTTGCGTCACAGAAGCCATGATTCTTGAGCCAACTCGCAAGCTCTTATATGATGGGCACAAAATAAAGACCATAAACATAAATCTACATATAGGGACCACCTTTCAGATATCCATGCGCTATATTCTCGTAATCAGATTGAAGACACTGTAATCTAAATTACAAAACAACTGGAGATGATCATTTAGTGGAGATATTCTCACATTCCCCAAAGGTTCCCATACAAAAAAGTGGCCGCTAGTGCACCACCGTATACATAAACCCCACCCCACTTATTTAACTAAATAAGTTTAAGAACCCATTCTTCCCACACGGGGGTCCGATTTGAAAACTAAGCTAACGTTCCCTCAATTGATTCGATGAGAATTGATAACAAATTCTTCAAAGTTTGTTAATCAAAGTTAAGTATATCGAACCATCTCGCTCGGAAACGTGGTGGCCGCTCATACCACACAGCTTGGAATGTATGTCTATATAATACGAGTCGCCTAAACAAGAAGCTAAAATCTTCAATAGAAGAATGCGAGGAACGAATCGAAAAGGGGACGCACTTGAGCATACGGAGATCCGAAATGGTTCGAGGCAGCTTGAGTTTCCCGTAGTCGGCGGAGGGCATGGTCAAGTAGATGCAGAATAGGCCACTGGAGAAGATAAAGAAGATGCCGAGGGCGGCGGTGAACTCCCAGCCAGATAACGGGAACCTCTCCGATTTGGGCTTCTTGCAGGTGGGAGAATCGTCCTTCTCACCCACCGCCTTCTCTTCATCCCTCAACAGCCTCCCGCTCTCTCCAATCAGATTGCGAGGAGCCGCCATTAATGCTTTAAGCGCGTTGATCCTAAACAAACGAACCGCACCACCGCCACCACCGTCAATGGAGAGGACAGTGAGGTTTGGGCTCGAGAAAAAGGGACGGCGAACCGCATCAAATCAGAATCCTTTTTTGAATATCCATTTCCAGAATTCAGCACTAAAAATCAAACAAAGAGAACCAAAAATAAAATAAATAAATAAAATCGCTAAATTTAGCGCTGCGTCTCTCTGCAACTCTACTTTACATGAAGTTCATGGGAAAGAAGGACAGAAGTTTCATTTCGTTTCTTATTTCTTTGTTTTTTATTTTATTTAGTTTTTATTCAAATTTCTGTTGGAGAGCTTTATTATTAGATTTTATTTATTTATTTTACACACCGTGCAAATATCTCCAAAGCTTAACTTAAAATTGGGCGATGTTTATTCTTTCTTCAAACAATTTTATTAGTTTCCCTTTTATTGGATTTGGTTTCTAGATAGAGACACGTTTGCTTCTGGTTTTTTTTATTTTTTTATTTTTGTTATAAATATGTCCTAATCATGACAAAGGTTAGTCGTGTCAAATACGAGGGCTAAAATTCTTGCTATAATTCTTCTTTAGCTGAATATTTTATTTCTTTAGGCAGGTAGGTAAGCTAACCAGTTAAAATTAATTTGAAATTTTCAAAAAGAACTTTAAGAGATCACTTAAAAAGAGAGAAAAAAAAACATAAAGTTTAAAAAAAAAAAGGAAAGAATATTTCAAAACAAAAAGACAACATAAAATAAAGAAATCCAGGAAAATATTAACATTTAACATATCGAAACTTTAGGAATAGTTTTCTTGTTTTCATATTTAATATTTAAAAAAAATTAAAATACATCAGCCTATAAATTAGAATTCTGAATTGACAAAGTTATAAGAGTTGATAAGCAAAGACAGAAACAAGAAAAACCAATATTTAAGCCTCGGATAATCTTAACTTCTTCAAGGTTTTCATTGATCTTAATCCATATCTACTTTATCTTTGTTATGGCAGTTACCCAGTCTTCGAGTGATAAACATCTAGAGATTGAACCAGACCGCCTCAAAGGCCCAGCAGAAAAGGCCCGACAAGGAGTATGCCAGGTCAGCCCAATTACTCACACGGTCTGCAACGCACATCAGTAAACGTTAATCCCTAAAAAAATATAATAGATAATGATAGGTTTAGTACTTCAAATCACTCATTTATTATTTTTTTATTATTATTTTAATTAATAATTAAAGAAGTGATTATTAATAAAATTATATATATTTTTATTTTTTTTTTAATGATTGAGGATGTTAAAAAATTACTTAAAATAAAATAAAAATTCCAAATACACAAATGAGTAATAAAAGAGTAATACGAGGATAGTACGCCTATCATTATTCAAAAAATATACTTATTATCCTCTACACCACACACTAATACATGATTTTTTATTTTTATCTTTTTTATTTAAATACACAGATATTGATGTATGAATATATATTTAAATAGAATGATAAATCACATATTGATATATAGTTTAGAGATGAAAAATAACATTTATATAATATGTATAAACGAAATATAATTTCGCTGTCAAATTAAATTACAATCCAAAAAACTCAACATAAGTTATTATTCTAATGAAATGATACTATTATTCATTATAGATTTTTTCATTAATTCATGCTCATATTAGTTATAATTTTTTTTTTTTTAAAAATATCATTATTCATTGATTTAACTCTCGAAAAATCTCTCTTTCCATAAACTCCCCGTGTCTTTTTCCTAATTAGTGGTTCAATTATAATTAATAAAGAAAAAAATTAGTTTGCAATATAATTTTTAATCCCGTTCACCTAATTCTTAAATACAGTTCCTATTGCCAATCAAGTTACAATGTGTTGGTACTGATCAAAGAAAAGCAAAATATTTATTTAAAATACCTTTTCTAGTTGAGTATACATAATACACACACATATATATTTATATATATAAGTTGTAAGAAAATACAGTGAAAAAAAACCTTAAGCTCAACTTATAAAATTGTTTTAAAAGTTTATCTAGATTGACAAATCACCAGTGTTTTTTCTTAGTGGTAAAATGTACTACGTAATATAAAACTAAAATAATACTTAACAAACCCACAACCTAGATATCTTATCAAGAGAGAACAAAAAAAAATTATTTTTTTTATATTTCAGATAGTGCCAAAACCAAATTGAAGGAGACTATTTATAGTTCACCTATACACGGCTTGCCTTGAAGACTAGCCATTACACTATAATTAAATTGCAGACGTTACAAGCTATAACAATATGCAACGTATGACGTTAAACCATCTATTACAAGTTAAATAACGTATGGCATACATTACTACAACTTGAAGGGAGGGGTCAGCCCACGTGGGGGCCCTCTTACCCTCCTGATAACATAAGTGATCAACGGGATTTGTTCTTTAAAAGTACTAATTAATATTAAAATTATAACTTATTAAAATAATTATAACAAATAAAAAAAAAACTTTCACTTTTAAATAATATAAGATCTCATTCATTACTTCGAGTATTGCACTGTCAATAGCAGGATGATTTTTGGCATTTAAAAAAAAAAATAAAAAATTGGATCATTTTTGGGCCGAAGAAGAAGAAGGTAATAGTTGGACTAGTTGGTAACCTGGTCATACAGTTTCAACAGACATTCTATTTTCAGTATTTTGGTAGGCACACCTGCTCCAGTAAAGGGGTTATGATATTCTATCTACTGAACGTTTATGTTTGGATGTCAATGTTATTTCAATCCATCATAAGCTAATTATTAATGAGATCTACTATTTTTTTAACTTCTCCTAAAAAGTTAAACTCATTTCAACTTACTTCATACATTTAAATATATATCTCAATCTATTTACATTCAAATACATATTAATAAAATTTACAAACTACTCACATATTTCCTCAGATATCACTTCGACTTACATAATGTAATGAAAATTATGTCAATAGGTCACTTTTTCTTGATTTGCAACACTACCAATATGTTGTGAGAAATATCTTTTATAATGAAGTATTACACCACACATTTCCAACTAATTAATATATAATTTATTATTTTCATCATTCTATTTAAACATATACATAAAGTATAACATTTGTATGAGCAATATAGACCAATAGATAAGATGATCATTATAAAAGATAGAACTGAGATGTATAAATATGTGTCTACTTAATCTGGAAGAACCCTATGGTATTAATTCAAACAACATTGCAGAAAGAAGAGTCCTATCTAATGGTCTTAGTTTATGTGCTAACATGAATATTATCTCATAGAGATTGAAATGGATTTTGGGAGATACTAGAAAGAGGTTAGATTGATGGCTTGTTTGATAATGGTACGTCTTTTTTATTCTTTTAGGAAAACGAACCATGTTGCATACATATTAGCTAAATTGGGCACAAGAGGTACAAAGTATTTATTTAATACCAGGGACAACCTTCCAAGAGACATTATGGGAGTTATTCAAATGGACCATATAGGCTTACAAGTTATACGGCATGGATAACACTTTTGTGTTTTATTTTGTTTTACAATTTATGCTTTATTTTGTCTTGATTTGATTATAGGTCTTGTAAGNTCTAAAAAAAAAAAAAAAAAAAAAAGTCGGAAAGAACCAGTACTGCGACATTGGGATAGGCTATAGCATTGCCATCAAGACTGCCAACTTTATTATGGCCATCTTTTTGTCCCCTACTTTTTTCCCGAACTGCTTGAAAGTTCGTATATCCCCCCTGGGAGGAAGAAAGAAAGACTTTCCTTTTTCATATTTTATGGAAAAGAAGCTAAAAGAATTAGAGTGTGTGTGTTGTGGACCTGTGATGGCCCTTTAGATTAAGAAAGCGATGATCCTGGGCCCTGGCCCTTAAAAGAAGAATAACCGTTATTTTATGAGGGTCCCATCCAAAACATAAATAAGCAATTCACGAAAACTTTTTCAGAAAATCAGATGGCAAAATAATGATAACAGAGGAAAGTGAATAATAGTTTGAATCCAGCAGTAATATTAATATTAAGAAGGCTGCTAAGACTGTTCCTTAAATGATCCAATAAAAAAACAATTACAACATTATAAATTCGAGTGAAAGTTAATAATGTTTGTAAAGTCAACACAAAATTTTCACCCAATGGAGGTAATGATTAAATCACAAGGCAGATGATAGGAGATCATGACATAGAAGACTGTGTACCTATCATTTTTCTTTTTTGGTAATCAAATTGCCAAATTGAAAGTCAATTTAGGAATCCCCGACCACGTCGCTTTGTCAAACTGTGTCTAAGGCCTCTCTAATCTCTATCCATCCCCCCCATCCGAAGGTCCGCCCTGTCCTGGGATTTGAAATTTCCGAACGTTTGTAGCTTTAATTAGTTCTGTTTGGTTTCACATATCATCCCAATCTATTTCGTTTAATCTCGCCTCAATATCTAAATACAAACACTTCAATTTCAAAATTAAACTTTAAAACTTTTTTATCTAATAATTACCTAATCATTATAACTTTTTTAAACTTCAAAGCAAAACATAAAAAATAATTTAATTTTTTTAAATCTCACAATAAAAATAATATTAATAATATTATGATAATATTTTAACTTTATAATATTTTTATTTAATTTTTTATCTCTCATTTTCTAAAACTTTATTAAACATCATAACTCAAATCATTTAATTATTATTTACTAAATATTTTATTATTATTTACATATTTTTTTATCTCATCTCATGGCCTCGTTTGTTCTTGCATATAAGATAAGTTAAGATTAAAGTTAAAGAATTAAACAAAACATTATTATAATATATATTTTTTAATATTATTTTTATTTTAAAATTTAAAAAAGTTAAATTATTTATTTTATTTTATGTGAAAATTTAAAAAAATTATAATGATTATATAAGATAAAATGAAATAAATTGAAATAAAATATAAAAACAAACAATGCCTTAATTTGCGTAACAAAACGTGACTAATGAAGTACTCTCAAATATTTTCACTATTATTTTTTATTTTCTTATTACTTTTTCTTTATTTTTATTACTATTCATTACTTTTTCCTTATTTTTTATTACTATTTACAAATACTTTTCCAATCCAAACTCAGTGAGTTTGGTGATGAATGTTCACTTTCTTCTTCTGTACGAGACAAAATATATAAAAAATACATATAGGGGAATAAATCCACTTTTTATGCTTTAACCTGATTCTTGAGACACTGTACACTTGGATTAAAAGGGAAATTATAATATGAACAATCAAATCAATTGCAGCCACCATCTCTATCTCTCTAAAAACTAAGGTCTCCACGCTGGATAATCTTCACATTATTTAAATAAAACGGTGTGTTTTAATTGAACCTTGTAGTAGACCATGAGAGCAATTAATCACGTGATAGTCTTCTCCTTTAAAGTTGATTACACTGTTTTTACTCTCTTCTCATTCTATCGTCTTCTCCCTTCTCCTTCAAGTGTTTTTCCTTTCGTCCTTCCCTAAGCTTTTTTCTCTTGTATTTTTCCTTCTCCCTAAAGAAAATACCGATATCTACCACTTTTTTTTATTAGATGAAAATTTTATTTCTATTAACAATCCTGCTGAAACTCAAGTCAAGTCAATTTGATTTTCTGGGTCTTGATTCATGTCCCCTTATCATATGTATGCATGTCGAGAAAATTAAAAACCCATCTCACCCAAGTCAAAATGGCAGTACTAGGTTCATTTGAATAGACTTTTTGAAAGTTCATAATTCGAATAGTCAATTTATTAAATTTGATGACATTTCCTAAGAATAGAAATTAGACGATATGTTAGTTCTTTAAAATTAGCTATCGATTGCTTTGCTTTCGCCAATAGTTATTTTAACCAATTTGATTTTAGTTTTGGTTGCTACATATATAGTTGAGTTCGTTTAGTTGGGCATGCTATTTTTCTTGTTGTTGTGGATGAGTCAGTTGGGAGGAGTGTACCTTTTGTGTTTCTTGAATGGGTGAAAGATGATTTTAAGTAGCGCTATGGTGCAAGACTTCAAATCTGTGCTTGGGGAAGACGAAGGGTAAAAGGGATTTGGCTTCATTGTGCTTGGGGACGACGAAGGAACTCTGTGCTGGAAGACGAAATACTTCTCATTTTTCTCGGTTTTAATTTCTTTTTTGTTATTGTTATATTTTATGCTAGATGCTAATGTGGCAAATTACCACATCACTCAATTACGCATGGGCAGTTGCACGTAACAAAACTCAATTTTTTTTAGCCCGAAGGGGCCTCTCTTTCTCTCATTCCTTTATATTCACTCATCTTGTCTATCAAAATTTATTTTACTTAATTTTATTTTAATTTCTTCAAGATCAAAAAAGATAAACCTATACTTTCCCAGCAATTTTCGAGAGATATGAACGGCACAAACAGATTTACAAGTTGAAAATCATTCAAAAGAAAGTAGTGTTTTGCGAAAATCAACGTGCATGGGTTGCACATTCCTCCCACATCTGTGTGTAGTCCTAATGCATCACCCATTTTGGCAGCTTTTCTTAACACACTAGCCAGATCACCTAAATTGTCACTACCAAACTTTTCAGATTTGACCTTTATAGTTGAAAAGAGACAAGTGTGTTGCCTTCACAGGCTGTCATAGATTTCGAAGTATATCGGAGTTGGTCCAAACTGTAATATGTCATTTTTTGTATATATCTTACTGCTTTCCTTTTTGGTTTCCTTATTTTTAATTTTTTTTAAAAAAGAGTTTGAGTCTCTGTGGCCAGAGAGTGTTATCTATTTGACGTTTGTCTATAGAGAATATCAGTAATAGTGAAGACCAGCCTAGCCACAAAAAGAAATTGTTTACTGGTAGAACTTCAAATACATTATTTTGATTTATGATATTATGTTTGATATGATGACATTTCAAAATGTATCCGGTTATGGATATAAGTTTCTCTGATAATGTATTTGAAAAAATTGAAAATTGAAAATTTAAAAATATTTTATGTTTAAATGATATTTGAAAATAAAATTATGAAATTTTTTGAGAATTTTAAGAATTTCTTATCTCATATTTGTCTCAAAACATGTCCTTATTTTTTGCTTTGCTGATAGAATCTATTGCGACTATATAAAATAAAAAAAATATTTATTAATATATAAATTAATATCATGAATTTCATTTTAGAGTAATTATATACGTATAGAATTAATCTTT
This sequence comes from Pterocarya stenoptera, assembly GCA_003123785.1. NCBI lineage: Eukaryota > Viridiplantae > Streptophyta > Magnoliopsida > Fagales > Juglandaceae > Pterocarya > Pterocarya stenoptera. Next base: position 76,660 of record QEOT01002458.1, on the reverse strand, counting down.
GCATCAGTCTACACACCACATACCATAATTTTTTTTATTTGTTTCTCTTATTAAATGTGTATTATATGGATGATGAATAAAAAAATATAAATGTTTCAAGAAGATTAAAAAAAAAAAA
>QEOT01002458.1:31434-66930 GCA_003123785.1 Pterocarya stenoptera | reverse complement strand
AAAAAAAAAAACAGTGACTTTTTTCTTTTCAAATCATATGCATTGATAAAACTAAGTGCATATTTCTTTGAACAATAGGCTTGGTTTCTGATATTGAACAATGAAAATTGACTCTCTATTTTGCTATTTTCTTTACATATATGTTAATGCTGATAAATAACTTCCAAGCTGCCTCAGTTGGCACTAACTTGAGCACTTTAGTCAGTACGATTTAACTGGATGTTTGCACTGGCAGATCTTGGGGTCTGATAGTGGTTGGCAGCCTATTCCTCTTACAGAGATCATTGCCACTAGTGCTGTAAAGAAAGCTTACCGTAAAGCTACTCTTTTTGTTCATCCTGACAAGTTGCAGCAGCGAGGTGCAAGCATTCAGCAAAAGTACACTTGTGAAAAGGTTTTTGATCTTCTAAAGGTGCGTTTCTGATGCTGCTTGTGCATTGTTATTAGGTAGAAGATCTGGGCCAGGGTTACCATAAACATTAAAGTGATGGATGCTCGACAGCAAGTCAATACTAAATTGATACCCCCTAAATTGTTCTAACTGGTGCTTCTAGTTCTTACTTCCACCAACGAAAGTGCAATCGGCATTTTAATCTTTATAACAGATCATTTTTTCACACGACTATGAACTTAAGCACTCTGCACTGTGAACTGATGTAAGAAGATAAAAATGTTCAAAGAGATCTATCTGCCTTTCCTGTTCTCATTTATATTTTATAATCGTTGGGCCAGATTATAAGACTCGAGGATACGAGGCTTGCAGAAACGATATTGGTGTTGTGATTTAAGTGAGGTTTGGATAGTGAGTTGAGTTGAGTTGAGTTGAGATTAGATTAGATGAGTTGAGATGAAAGTTGAATAAAACATTGTTAGAATATTGTTTTGGGATTTGAAAAAATTGAATTGTTTATTATATTTTGTGTGGGAATTAAAAAAAAATTTAATAATTAGATGAGATAAGTTTTGAGGCCTTTTTGTATCCAAACTGGGCTTAGTCTTTTAATTTATAGTAAACTTTTAGGACTTTTTTCTTTGAGAAATGCTTGGGGTCCCAAGTATATCTACCGAGACATTTTTTTTTTAACTAATTGATTAAGAAAGTATTTTTCACTAATGTTGTGATTTTTTTTTTTAAATGTGTAAGGACTGGGAGATTAAAAAAAAGACAAAAAAGAATGAAAATAACCTTCTCGGTGGGCAGTGTTGGTGGCTCTCTTCATTTATTTATTTTATTTTTGGTTTTCTATGTCCAGGAGGCTTGGAACAGATTCAATGTGGAAGAACGGTAGGCGAGGACCGTTGGACTTATTGTTGGTCCGGCCGAATCCTGGGCAAAAATTGTAAAGTTGTAACTACATATGAGTTTTGGGAAAGAGTTAGAGAAAATGCAGCTGAAGATGCAAAGTTAAAAGAATCAACTCAAAACTTGCCGCGAACCAAAAGTTACTTTAAGAAGAGCAGTCGTCCAGGCAACAAGAAAAACATTCATTCAGTTGCTAAGCTAAAATTCAAAGTTGTAACCCAACAACATGCAAGATATATATATATTCCTTCAATATATGCACCATTTGAAAGTGCATTTCGAAGCATAATGTTTTGAGTTCAAATGCTCTGACACCAATTAAAAAACAAAACCATAATAATAATAATAATAATAAAAAGTTTCAGAACCCGCAATTTAGTAGCCGAGCAGATGAAGCATTATAGCGTTCTGTGCATGCATGCGATTTTCAGCCTGTGGGAAGACAATGGAATTTGGAGCTTCGATAACCTCATCAGTCACTTCTACTCCTCTTTCTGCCGGCAAGCAATGCATGAAGTATGCTTTCGAGCCTGCTAACTTCATAAGATTTCCATCCACCTGCATACAATCGCATTCAAACATTTTCATCCTCTTATTGTTTTAGCAGTGATTAAAGGATTTACCACAAAAGCCCATTTTATTTGGTACTATTAGATGTCACTTATACTAGAACGAGCAGCATGCTAGTAGTCTAATAGAAATACAATAGCACTGTTGCCATCACCACAAATATTTGTTCGTAGAGAAAATGTAACACTTGCATTAACTTGCATGCCTCTTGGGANGAACCCTTCGATGTCATAAATTAATAGAACATTCCAAATCGTTCCACAAGTGTATCCACTAATGATCAATTACAAATCAGAAATCCTCAGTCGCACCTCATCCATAAGTACCAACCAAAAAATCAGACATCAACTCGCAGAGATACGCAGAAATCTGCACTGTCCAAAAACACCAATTTTTAAGCCATGTTTCCATGATTATGAAAAATTTATCCTCTGTCGAGACTATAGAGACTATAAATAATTAGGAATCTTAAACAAAATTGAATACGTTGCAAGCCTCGAATCACATTAACAAAACCCAAAATCTGTGCGTTCCAAAAAAGAAGAAATCAGACATATAATCACAAAAGAAAGCCCCGTATTCAATGTTTATAATCAAGCAATCTGAAGATGATAATTGACCTCGGACATTGGCGGCGGATGCGGGTGGCGAAGTGGCAGATGAGGTCTGGCATGAGACCCGTAGCCGAAGAGCTGGAAAGCACGCTGGAGAAGACACGGAAATACCTGAAAACTTGTTTCCGGGGAGTCTCGGAAGTCGTAGGAGATTGAGACCGGAGGAAATTGAGAGTGAGGAGGAGTGTAAAACCTTGTCCGAGGCGATCGGAGAACAGTGACAAGCAATCGCCGCCATCGCTGTTTGGTAACGTCGGTTGAAACAGAAGCTGAGCTCTTTCTCAAGTGGTGTTTTGTCAGTGGGGTACCTGTAAACGGCTGAACATAGAGGGTTTATAACTTTACATCCACGTCGGTATTTACATAATTAGCCCTAATTTTCTTGTTGATTTCCTTAGCCCTTCAGCATCTTCAGGAGTCGTAACCAAATGAATAATCAATTATAAACTGAATGCTTAAAGGTCGATATTAAAAATCTTTCTTTAGAATACAAGAAATATGCCTTTTGATCACAACGATCGAACACGTTCGTCCCCTTTCAATTTCATTAACTTCAGCCTCAAAAGCTTGATTCTAAAATCGTATAAAAATTTTATTAGATATTACACAAGAATATAATTTTTTTAAATATTTGAGTTTGAAGATCTTGAATAAGAAATAAATAGATACTTAAAATGTATATTATAATATTTATTGTTACTTGAATTTAAGAAAATCTTAATCGTGTTACACACTAATACAAATGTAAACATTATGGTAGAGTAATGTTAGATACACTCTTCAAATGTATAAATTTCACATATTCTATTTTTAAAAAAGAGTGTAGTTTATTATTAAAAAATTATTATTTTTAAAATTGTACGTATCATTTATCTTAAGCTTAAAGGCAATATTCTTGCTGCAATGATTGAGACAATGTCATGAACCCAGGGTGAACCAACGAATAGGGCGAAACCCACATGATTAATCCGTCTTCATACACTTAGAACATAAATTAAACACACGTTATTTGTGATAAAAGGTTTTATATGCAAAGCATGTGTTTCAATCCAATTTTCCAAGTTGATATAAAGTACTGCTCTCAATTATTTATATTTTTCTTATTTTAGGTGATATTTATTTGGTCTCACTATTGCAACTTGCCATACTCTAGGACTCTGCTTCGTATTTATCACTACACACTATATATATTTAAAAAAATATTTTATTTAATTTTATTCCAGCTAAACTATAGTAAAAGCAGAGTGATTGTAGACGGATCACGGCTTGCACCCAGAAAATTCCCTTATGAAACGCACCCATAAAGTAAAATGTTGAACACAATCGTGTTATGTAAACGGTTGTTGATGTGGAAAAAATAAAATGTATTGTTTAGTTTAAAAACCAAAACCACGCCGCACTTCATCCTCAGTTTCCCTCTCCTCAATTTCCTCATTCTGCATTTCGTAGGTGGAGAGGTCGAGAGATGAGACAGAAGTAGAGGAGAGGCTGAGAGGCTTATCGGCAGTGTGCTCAGGGTCGGGAGAGGTAGCAACGGCGGCAACTCACAGAGAATGAGAGAGAGAATCGGAGAGAGCCGATTCACTAAAGGGAGCTGTGAATGTGACGGTGAAGAGCGGCAGCGAGATAGTGCGAGGTGGCTGGAGGGGATTTTTTTTTTTTTTAGACCTGAAATGGGTGTGAGTCGTGCGACACCGAGATGATGAGATGGACGGAGAGACCAAGACAAGGTGTGGTCTACTTTATCGGGATGGTCTGCTCAAGTTTGTCTCTCATAGAAGTGATTCCACCTCTATCTCTCTCTCTCTTCTCTTCTGCGATCTCCAAATTAGATTTATAGTAATGGTAGTCATTTCTATGTAGATATTGTAAGTGTTTATATTTTTTCTTTAGTTGGGTCTGGAGTGCTTTATGTTCTTTCTAATTTCATTCCATTTTAAGCTTAAGCCAATCAAATTTATGGATATGGGAATTTATTGTTGTTATTGTTGGATTTGGAAATTAATCATTGGTGGAAAAGAAAAGAATTGAAGTAGTTCAAGAGAGAGTGAGTCTTTTCTGCTAGTTATGCTGCAGTCGCCGAATGGACATGGAACTAAAGATGAAAGAAAGCATAAAAGATCAAACAGAAAGAGAGATAAAGGAGACCCACGTAGACGAAGACGAAGACAAGACTTCTGAGAACGAAGAGCTCGGTCAGCTCCTTTTTTATCTTTTTGAAGACAGAGATAGAAAAAGCATAAAAGACTTATTAACTTTTTTCTTTTTCTTTCAAATATCTTTTTCTTCTACTTTCGTCTTTTTTTCATTTTTTTTTTTTAAAGTGACAGGTTGATGTGGCAGGTGTCTCCCCACTGTTGCAACTAGCGACTGTACGTAGAAGAGTTGAATATGGGTGCGCCTCGGAAGGGAATTTTCTTTAGAGTAATTATACACAATTGTAAAATATATAAGTATTACGCAAATGTTTCGAGAGAGACTGAAATTTATTATTAAAAAATTAATTAATTTTAATTTACTTATTATTTTTAAAATAATTACACGACAGTTACGTATTTTACAAGTCTTGTTTGGATCTTCATTCAATTCAATTTAACTTAACTTATAATTATAATTTTTTCAAATCTTAATATAAAATATAATAAATAATTTAATTTTTTTAAATTTTAAAATAATAATAATACTAAAAAATAATATTTTAATAATATTTTATCATCTCAATTCAATTCAACTCAATTCAACGTTTAAAAACAGTCAAAATATCCTTTGGGCGCTGAGTACGAGGCATTCAAACTCTGACATGTTTCTATCAAACATGTTAAAAAGTCGGAAAATCATACAATGCGGCCTGTTTGTACTCTTTAGTTTCATGACTCTTCTATTTTAATTTTGTTTATTTTTTTATTTAATGGTTAAAAAATAATTATTAATAAATTTATCTTTTTTTTATAAATATTTATATATGTTTAAAAATATTTAAAAAAGTATATAAATAAAAAATACAAATAAATTATAGGACACGCCGAATGGTACACGCTGGACGGCATGGCAGCAACTATCTAAGATATTAATTCAAATAAAAACACAGAAAAAAATAGTCTCGAGCATTACAATTTTAACACCCAGACATAATGTCAATTAACGTTACAATTATTTTTATAATTTTTTTCTATAATTATATTTTAAATTAAGTATATTTTTATAAAATAATTTATAAAAATAACATTGTTTTATATAAATGAACTCAATTTGTAAAAAAAGGTTATACGCGTATCATTACCCTAATATTAATCCTCATGTTAAGAGATACAACTTTCTCCTAATTGGTTCTACCGATAATGAAATAACAAAACTTAACTTAAAAGTTTAAATCAGTAATTTGTGGTAAATTTAATTACTATAAATAACAGAAAAAATTTAGTTACAAGTCTTTTTATTGATACATTTTTAATGTAGAAGTTTATCACGTCAATTTATATAGTGATATTTTGACTCTTTTATAAAAAAAAAATGGTCTCACAGTAAGTGGTGTGTTAGATATTAAGCTTATAATTAATTAACATAACTCAAATTTTATCTTAGCACTTCCCTTCGCATATAGATCAGACTCAAATTTAGATATTTTGAGATCAGACTCAAACTTAGATATTTTGATATCATGTTAAACCGATTAAGTCTTACATGCTACTAAACAAAGACATTTACCAACAACATATCACTATATATCATCCGTTCCCATCAAATTCAACTTAACAGAACAATAGGTACTTAAAAGTTGAGTGAATACCACGTGGAATGATGGAAATCACATCAGCGGATACCTCTCATCTCACAAATTGAAAGACATTTTATTTTAATTCCAACACAAACATAGGCCATGATGTCACAGAAGCTGCAGCTGCGTTATATAATATGAGAGTCAGACTTTAGTTGTTGCCGTTGACATGCTTTTCATCGCCAGCAGCCTTGGGAAGCAACCCCTTTTCTCGGCATGTTTCCACAGCTTCTACAAACATGTCCTCCAAGCTGTATTTGAACTGAAATCCCAAGGCTTTTACCTTCTTGGAAGAGAAGGATACAATCTCCAAGTTATCATCGATATTTTTGAACCTGAGCAGCATCATTAATGCTTGACTATCTCAGTTACCGAACTCACAGTTTTGTATATATATATATATATAAAGAAGGAAAACAGTATTAATGCAAGATGCCAGCAAAGGTGGGAGGGAAAGGCTTACTTGGTAGGAACATTATATTCTGGGTACTTTTCTCTAAGCAATTTTGCAATATCATGAATGGTAGCATCTGCAGCATTGCATATATACCTCCCCTCTGCCTTAGGATGCTCAAACAAATATATATGAGCATTACAGAGGTCATCCAAGTGGACGAATTGGCCTTGCTTTATGATCGAGTAATGAGCTTCATTCCCTGTACATTGAACGTGTTTGTGTAAAATTAAGAGACTAGTTTTAATTATTAATGCACATTCACTCAACTTCCTATAATTTTCTGACACAAATAACTTCTACAATTTAGAAAGAGATAGACACCCTCCATGAACCCCACAACATTAAATACAATGGAATCTACATGATGTATAGATTTCTCTCCAAATTGTAGAATGTGCTTAAATTGAAAAATTGTAGGACATATTAATCCATTGAGGACAAGGAGAACAGCGACGTGTACCGGTGATAGGCGAAAGTCCTGTTATAAGACTTGGTGGCATAGAGGGCATGATGAAAGGACCAACTACAAGAGGTGGGATAATAGTGATGAAATCCAAGTTGTTTTCTTTGGCATACTTCCATGCGGCTTGCTCAGCAAGTGTCTTGGACACGAAATACATCTGCAGGAAGAAAAAAATAAAAATAAAAAATAAAAATCAACTAAAGGAATAGAGATGATTACACTAATAGAATTTCAAGAGAAATAAAAAAAGTGCAGACCCATCCAGTCATCTTTTTGGCCCGGCAAAAGTCAACATCACTCCAGCAGCTTTCATCATAGACTGGCTTTTGTTGCTCTTCAACATTCACAGTTCCTGCAGAAGATGTGAATACCAGTCTTCGTACAGTTTTTGCTTTGACACATGCTTCCATGATGCCCAACAACCCTTCTATCGTTGGCTTTATCACTTCATTCTGAAAAAACAAAAAAAAAAAAAAAGTAATTTATCTCAATGAATGTTGGACATGCATGTGGACACGATTTGCCTTTTGAGTTTCGATATTTCAAGTAATTTATGTCTTTATAAACTGATATCAAATATAAATGAGCCGCCTCGTTTGGATTTAGAGATGAGTTGAATAAAATATTATTAGAATATTATTTTTAATATTATTATTATTTTGAAATTTGAAAAGTTGAATTGTTTATTATATTTTGTATGAAAATTTAAAAAAATTACAATAATGAGATGAGATAAATTAGGATGAGTTATGAATGCAAACAAGGATCTACTAGGAGTTGGCTCAAGTGGTAAAAGTCAAGCTTGGGCTTGGGATATGCTCCCTCAGGTCTAAGGTTCAAATCTCTTTGGGTGTAAACAATCTCTAGGGGCCACACATCTAGTGAATAGCCAGCAATTTAATCAATTTCGTATAAGAAAACTTTCGAGGGTGTGGTGCACGATTGGGGTTTACTCTACAGGGGTGAGTCCGAATGGCCATGCCTTGGTGAGGTTTCCCGACATAAAAATAAAAAATAAAAAAAAAATGAAAAAAAAGAAGAAGAAAGAAATAAAGAAGAAGGAGGCCGGTCCACTACCTACTATTTTACCATGCACTTTATAATAAAATTTTATTTTTTAAAGAAATTCAAACGCATCAAAAGTTAAAGACAATTTAAAAAGTTATATAAGCTGTCTGCTTTTCATTTCTGAAAACAAAATCCATGTCGTAATTAAACATATTCTTGAACGTTATATATAAACTCATGTAGTTATGAGGGGAGATCAGTTGTGAGTATGAACCTAGGGTTCAAACTTATCAAGGCAATGGTTGCAAGGAGAAGTTTTATAGACAGAACCTAAAATGGTGGCTCAACCGAGTGGTACTCATGTAATGTGTACAGCAAGTTTTATTTTAATTTGTTCTCTCATGATCTGTGCTCGTATTAAATAAAAGAAAATATCGAAACTTTTCTTACTTCGGATTCTGTCTATTTTCGGGCCAACTGCTCTGTTATTTCCAATTTCTAAGGTTAGGTTTGGACAGACGTGAAAGTGAGACGCTCCTAATTTCCTGTGGTCTTTCTTTTTGGCTTTCTTTTTTACTTCTGTTTTCATCTTCTTCTCTTTATCAAAACGACTTCAATCATTGGCGTAGCCGCTCGATGCTCAAGTCATCACGGCTACACAAGTACCAGAAACAACATAACTATACAGAACTACAATGTTTTCCTTTTTCGGAACAAAGAACGATCGCATCGTTATCTTAGTAATTAAAGCGCTAGTCAGTAGTATCTATCATACAGATTCATAAATTTGGAGGGTCAAAATCATATATACTTCATATATACATACCTCGGGGTCCTTGGACTCAAAGTCCATGGGTGTAGCCACATGGAACACTCCGGTACACCCTTTAATGGCTTCATCGAAGCTTCCCGGTTCGTTGAGGTCAGCCTTCCACAGAGTCAAGTGGGTCTCCGCCTTTGGCAATTCCACCAGATGCTTTACCTTCTTTATATTATCTGCAAACACAAGAAAACACTAAAAATCAAGTTCAATCATAACGACAACGGACTGCTATATTCGACCAAATGCCAAAGAAAAAAAAAAAAAAATCGAAGTGGAATCGGGACCTGGGTCTCGAACGGTTGCTCGGACGGTGTAACCGTGCTCGAGGAGTCTCATGATTAGCCATGACCCGATGAAGCCAGAGGCGCCCGTGACGCAAACGGTTTCGCTCTGGGACCCCATGTAATTTTGCTTCTTCCTTCCGAGCGAACAAAAGAGTTAAAGGAGATGGAGCAATAAAATATTAGTGCTCTGTAATGGCGAGCACTTGGCACGAGCAGTCTCAGAATGCCTTGGTTTAATATATATAGGTAATATTGGTGTTGCCTCTAGTTTTGGGATCGGTACCAATAAACACTATTCCTGTTAAGTTTGGACGTAGAGATCAGAATTTTTAATTTAAAATAAAAGTTAAAAATAAAATAAAATATTATTTTTTAATATTATTATTTTTTTAAAATTTAAAAAAATTAAATTGAGATTTGAAAAAATTAAATTATTTATTATATTTTATAAAAAAATTTAAAAAAATTATAATAATGAGATAAAATAAAATAAAATAAAAATTTTAAATTTAAAAAAACTTCGAAACCTAACCTCACCTTCAAAGCTCAACTCTCTGTATTTCATATGGGGTTAAGTAAGCTCAAACACGCCGCACGTGAAAACAGGGAGGTTGGCACGTGGATATTGGTAGCTGGATGATATCAATGGTATAGATTTAACTTTTTAAGTACAGCTTCCTAAACGAACACTTTTGGGTGTTTGTCCAGGATCACCTGACCTTCCTCTGTGATGACTTTATTGATTAATATATACATATAAATATATATATAAATTATATTCATTATTTTTAAATCATCCATCATACATAAATTTTTAACTTTTAATTTTTTATCTTAATAAATATATTGTGTATAAATGATGAGAATAAAAACTCAATTAATTTAAAAATAATAAAATTAAAAAAATTAAAAATAAATATAATATATAATATATAGAGACGATGGATAACAAAACTCATATAAAAATAAAACATTTAAGTAGGTAAAAAATCGGTTTCATAATAATTTCGTGGCTTTCTTTGTTTTTAGAAACTGTAAATTTAATATACGTTTCTGTTTCAAAGAAAATGTAAGTTTTTTTTTTTTTTTTTTTTTAAATGATATTTTTATTGTATCTGTGTAATTGATGGGTGGATTTCTTTTGTTTATCTGAATTATTGACTTTCATTGAATGACAAATTTTCTACAATTAAATTCGTTGGTTGAGATTTATTAAAGAAATCAATCGGGTAGATTAGAGAGGAGGGGGGGCGAGGGGACCGTCAGCCTGATCGTCCAATTAGAGAGAGCTCCAAATTTCAATTATAAGTTTTTGTTTGTGCTCCCAAAATAAAATAAAATAAAATAAAAAGCATATGTTTGAATTAAAAGATTTCAAGATAATCGACACAAAAATAGAGATTTAAAGAGGATTTTATGGAATTCGATAGTCTAAAATGTTATAATTGTATTTATCTTTTCCCCACCGTACTAGTTTACTATTGGTCAGTACCCGTGAGTGTTTGCAAGGTGGTTCTTGCTATTACACAAAAAAATTCATGTGTCTATATTATTTATATTGTAATGATGAGATAAAATGATATGAGATCAGATCATTTCTCTACTCAAATAAATCTGTAGTATTGGAATATATCATCTAGAGTGCAACAAGCATGACCATTTCTAGAGACAAGTTGACCATTGACGAGTTGCTGTAAATAATCTAATCGTAACTTCATTTCAATCCACAACTTTTTATATTTTGTACAATTCGAATCATTTGAAGTCAAATTTCTTGGTGAAAGTAAAATGGAATGAGTCGAATAATAATAATTGAACTGGTTTTCCATCTCCCAAACTGAATGTTAATACGAAAATGACTTTTTTCTGTTTTTAATAAAATTTTCCTTTCCTTTTCAGTTGAAAGCATGGGGCTGCAGCAAAACAAAGGCCGAAGGGGGTGAAAAATAACCAAAACAGAGAAAATAACGGAGAGAGAATGGGAAGGAAAAGAGACAGAGTGTCCACTCAAATAGAAAATTAGACATTTATTTAAGATGAAAGGTAAAAATTAAATAAAATATTATTTTAAAATTTAAAAAATTTATTATATTTTATATAAAAATTAAAAAAAAATTATAATAATTAAAAGAGATGTAACTAGATAAATTCAGATCAAATTTAAATCCAAACGGACCTAAGTCACAAAGTGACAGGTAAAGGTACACAAAGTTCTGAAAGGGGCAAATACCGAATAATAAGTGAGGTAGAGAGGCACGTTTCAGGAAAGTAGTTGGTATCGAAGAAAACGAGGAAGTGAGCTAACTTTATATCAGGAAAGTTCTCCCATTACATTAAAAATAAATATTATTTTATTGATAAGTTATAAATAAAGTAGTTGGATTGTAAATTTCTAAGGCTCAGAGATTGGGGGATGTTTCGCCGAGTGCAACTTTAATAAAGTGCAATGATTGTATTGATTGATGGTAAATGAGTTGTAAAGAACTTACAAATCTATTGTTACCCAAAATTTATTTATATCGATAATGGGTGTAAAGGTTGTCAAGAGATCGAATTTATCTATAAATTAATCTTTACATCAATTTATATACTATATATCATAATTTTTTTTATTTTTTTATTTGTTTCTCTTATTAAATGTGTATTATATGGATGATGAATAAAAAAATATATATGTTTCAAGAAGACTAAAAAAAAAAATTGAAAAAAAAATAAAAAAACTAAAAAACAATTTGGTGTGTGGTGTGTAGGATGATGCAAAGCAATACTCTTTATCTATAAATGCTCTATTTAACAAAATAAAATTGAATATTGGATGAAGATGGAAGTCTGAATATCTCAAAATCCATAATTTGGATGAAAACCACGTTATCTGAAAGTTTGTAGAAAAATTTGTTGTTTCAGTCGAAGGACTTCTCAAAGCAGCACGAAATTCACTTCCAATATTATCCAATCAAATATTGATCAATTGCAAGCCAAGAGGGAAAACACAGAAGATCCAACCTCTTTGAATCCTTTGAAACTACACTAAAAACTATAACAAAAATTTATACTAAGAGTAATATTAGATATATTCATGTGTTGTGTAAGTGTCGTGCATTCTTTTTCAAAAAGAGCGAGATCTATCATTAAAAAATTAATTCTTTAAAAAATATTAGTTTGCTTTCTCACTTTGCCTACTCACTTTGACCGCTTGCGTATTTATTTATTTTTACTTAATAATTAAGAAAGCAGTTTTTAATGTATTGGTATATATATTTTTATTTTTTTAAAATATTTAAATATGTTTAAAAAATATGAAAAAAATGAGAAAAAAAAAGAAGAAGAAAAAGCCAAAATGGCCTAACGGTCAAATGGAACGGTGCTACTTAGACAGTAGAAAAGTACCGTTCTAATTTTTTCTTGTGAATTTTATATTTACTCTTTTTTTTTAAAGGAGTGTGCACTCTGTATTAGCAAATACAATTTCTCTATGTAAGAAACTTACTCGTATTGATATTCAAATAGTGAAATTAATTTGTTCAAAAGATGCTATCATGGTTTGAAATGGGGCACTCAGCCTTGGACCGTTACAAGCATATAGATTATGCTTATCAAGGCAAGCATCCACCTGCTCAACTGGCTGCACCCTACAATGGCAGCAAGAACATTTTCTTCAATAGAACAATCACAAGAGCAAGCTTGATATGCTAAAAATGCTGCAAATAGTCATGTGACAACAACTTTGGAGAACTTATCTAGCCAAGAACCATACAAAGGTGATGAGGAAATTGTTGTGTGTAATGGAACATGTTTGACACGTGCCAATCAAGGTTCTACAGTTTTCTTTAATTCTAGCACTCCTTTCAAGTTGAATAATATTCTTCATTGTCCATCAGTTGCTGCAAATTTACTTTCTATACAGAAATTCTGTTAAGATAATCATTGTTTATTTGTATTAACTGAATCTCACTACTTTGTGAAGGACAAATGAACGAGTCAGACATTTTTGCAAGGGCTTAGTAACGATGGATTGTATCCAATTTTCTTCACCAACCAAATGAATAAAACCAAGAAGATCACTGCCTTTCTTGGAGTCATTGTTGATCCTATCACTTGGCACAGAAGACTTGGTCATCCAGCTACCACTACGTTTGACAAAATCAAATCCTTAGTGCAACTTCCTGTCACTAAGTCAGTCTCTTAAGCAATGTTCATTTTGTGAATCTTGTCAATAAGCAAAGTCTAAAGCTTTACCTTTCTCTAAGTCTCATAATGTAACCCTTGAACCTCTTGAAATAATACATTCAAATCTGTGGAGTTTACCCATAATTTCAAACAATGGTTACAAGTATTTTATGACTTTTATTGACAATTTTTCGAGATGCACTTGGAGCTATCCCTTACAATCAAAATCTAAGACTTTTGAATGCTTTGTTAGATTCAAATGCATGTTTGAAAATCTCTCATATAAGAAAATCAAAGCCTTTCATTCCGATGGTAGTGGTGAATTCATTTCAAACAGATTCAATCAATTTCTTGAAACATATGGTATCAAACGTAGAATGTCATGCCCTTACATTGCTCAACAAAATAGTTTAGCAAAAAGGAAGCATAGAAACTGGTCTAGCTTTGATTTCTCAGTCCAAGTTGCCCTTAGACTACTGGGTTGATGATTTCAACATTGTTGTTTATCTCATTAATCGCTTGTCTACTGCTCTTATGAAAAATTAGTCACTTTATTTCAAACTCCTTCACAAGCAACTAGATTATACCTTTCTTAAGGAATTTAGTTGTGCTTGCTTCCCTCTCATTCGACCATACAATCATCACAAGCTTATGCTTAGATTCAAAAAATGCATATTTTTAGGCTACTGTTCCGACTACAAAGGTTATAGATGTCTTGATCCTACAACTCGAAAAATTATTCTTAGCAGACATGTAGTGTTTGATGAAGGCTCTTTTCCTGCTCAAGATTGGTTTCCATCCTCTACTAAGCCCTCTGCAACAGCTTTTGGTTCCTCAGCAAAAAGTTCTTCCCAGGTAATGACTCTTACTCCTCCTCAATTCATATCTACAGAAATTAATACCAACTCCCATGTCATTTCCAATCCTGTTGATCCCATAAATGAACTTCCTGATTTAGTCAATCAAAATGAATTCAATGACCTTTCTACTGGTTCTTACCCTTTTGTTATAGTGTCACCTTATGATGACCAGAGTCAAGTACCTAGTCATTCCAATTCCTCACAAGTTGACATGCCCTCATCACTCTCTCCAAATACTCAGTCTTCACACCCAATAGTGACTAGATCCCAAGATGTTTCCAGAAAAGTCAAAACCTCTTCAGATTACAAAATGCATTCCACTAAGTATCCTTTGCAGGCCTACTCTGCCACAAGTGCCTTTGCCAATCCCAAAAATTTTGCATAAGCAACCTGTAACGACCCGATCCTAAGATTGGGATAAGTTTTATGTATTTTTTTCATATAAACTATAAATATTCTATTATTATTATTATAATATCAGATTTTGCAGTTATTAGTTTTAATAATAGTTATTATTAGTATTATTATTTTTATTTTAATAAGATTATTATCATTTTATTTTTAGTATTTTATTAAGACCCATTTTTGTTATAGCCAATAGAATTTTGTTTGAATTTAAACTTTATTCTCTATATCCACCCGTAAGCCAAATATTTATCTCCTAAGTGATAAATTTCCTAAGGAAAACCAACTCAGTTTATGATCGGTTTCTCAAGCCTTGCACGTCTCTCTCCATTAGTCACACATGCACGTCACTACGTTTATTTATACCTTTCATGCACAGCCCCTCGCACATATTGCCTTCCATTTGTTTTCTCTAGGGTTTTCCTCCATGCCTATATATATACACACACGGTTAGATCTCATATATGAAGAGAACCTCACGCCGCAGACCTTCCTAGCCCACACTTAGCCTCCCTCCACCGTGAACCTCCACTCAGTCGTCCCCTCCACGAAAGGTCGAGAGCCACTCCACCGTAGTCGCTTCAACCTCTTCCTCTCGCATGGACGCAACCCCGCAAAACCATGGCACTAGTGTAGCTTCTCCACATTGCAGCAACTCCACGCTGCCCAAATCACGCCGACGCCACCTCGCTGGAATCCACCACAGTGTACGTCCAACACTGGCCAGTTGCATCGCAGCCTCACCACCTGAAGCCAAGCTCCACGTATGGCAGCCCCTGTTTTTCACACCGAAAAACAGAGCACCCGCTCTTCCCTTCACAAGCTGCCCAGCCGTGAACCATCCTGTGCAAAGCACCACGTAAGCCAACAGCCAGCCACATCTCTTCCACCTCATGCCGACTTGTATGCTGAGAACCACCGTTGCCGAGAACCCAGCTCAACAACGTTGCGGCCTCTTGTACCCGTAGATGAGCAACTCGACACAGTCAGTCCAAGTGGTTTTGCCAGCCACTTTAAGGACGTTGGACCACCACCCACGGCGCCAGAATCGGCCGACCATCCCAGCCCCGTTGAGCCCACTACCTCCCGGTGAGCACACGACCGCCAACCACCCAGCCCAGCCATGTGCTCCTCCTCCCTCTCGGTAGGCTCTATCGTCAGCTCTCTCTCCCTCTCTCGGTGTCGCACCACCACATGAACTCCCCAGTTGTGCCACCGTGACCCCCCGCTAGTTGCCTGAACCGCCGCACGTCAACTCTTCCACGCTGAGCCCCTGCTTCGCACGTCTCTTTCCCTCTCTCCCGAGCCTCTGTTTCTCTTTATAGTATTAAGTTGCTCTTAGGTTTTAGTTTTAGTAAATGCATATATTGATGAGATTACATATATGTCCTTTCTAAACCAGTATCTTGAACTTGAAGGAGTATTTTATGTATAATTATATTTATAAACCTACATTTTAGTCTATGTTAATTATGGAGATTATTACATCATTTTATTTGAGGTTGTGTTGGGCTTAATATTTTAAATGTGAGCTTTTACTTAAATATATATTTATATATATATACATATATATATATTAGTTAAAGACTCTTTTATTATAAAGAAGTGTTTAGAGAATTTGAAATATATGTTCAGTCTAATATTGAGCCTAATATTTTAGTTAATATTACTTTGCCTATTTAATAGAATTTTTATGCTCTATTTTAAAATAGAAAACAATTAAGGAATTTTAAACTATATTATTTAGTAGTAATTTTATAATTAAATTTCAATAGTAAATAGCAAGTGTTTAATCGTTTATTTTAAATATTTTAAATCTATGGTATGAAATGAACCTCTAGTATTTTTATAATAGATTTTGATATATTTATGCTATTGAAGTTGTAAATTTTTAAAATAAAGAAATATGTTAAGAGTATTTAAATAATATTGGTAATTATTATATTTCTTATAAGATTAAATAATCAAGTTAAGAAAGTAAATCTATTTTAAGAATTTAGATTTTTATGACTTATTTATAATAGTCTAAGTATTCTACTAAATTATAATATGTTATTTGTATTTTAAGTAATTTAAAATATCATGATTTATTGATTATGGTGTTAAACAGAAAATTATTTGACTATTTTCTAGATTATGAATTTAATTAAGTAGGTTATTAGTACATGTTCCTAGACAAATTTAGTGATATTTAATATTATGTATAGGTGACGAGTACGACTTGAGATTCAAGAAGAAGCGCAGTAAGGTAAGTAATTTGATCATAAATTAGGATTATCACAGTTCAGCTTATATAGATTATTATTTAAGCCAGCTCATTGACAACCATTATTTATGAACCACTCATGTCATGTGCAAGCATGACATCCAGCATAGCATACGATCATGTCATTCTGCATCATGTTTAAATTCAGAAATTATGATTATGTATGTAATATGTCATGCATCTCATGTGTATAAGACACGTAAGTCATCTTAAATTTAAGTGTAAGATAAAGTTCAGATCAGTTAATAAGATGGCCATTCAAATGCATGGTACCAATGCAGTTCAGTTTCAGGGTGGATGTACAAGCCACGGACTTAAGCGTGGTCCACCATAGTATGCTAGAATACTATCAGCGGCTCCCCTCGTGGCCACGGGACGTGGGGCCGGTGCACAACCTCGCATACAGGGTTAAGTGTGTTGGCCAGTCAGTTCAGTCAGTTAAATCAAAACAGTCAGTTAAGTCAGATCAGTCAGCATAAATATCAGTATGAGCAGTCATGAATTTTAAGCTCTCAGCATGAAAAACTTTTATGAAAACTTTATATTTAGTATGTTAACGTTGTGATGGATTTCTTACTGAGTATTTGACTCATTTTAGTTTGTTTTCATATTTTTAACCACACAGGTGAGGATGATGATTTCGAGCAAGTAGACCAGGATTAGAAGGAGCAGTTGACTTAGTTTCAGACCTCTTAGAATGAAAAATTGATTTTATGACATAACTTTTATTCAGTTTATTCATTTAAATTTTTGAAGGCATTATTATCAGACAAAATTTTATGAAATAAATCCTAAATTGTTTTTATTTAATATGAGATCTCTTGCCGGGTTTATTTTATGAAAAACACGTGACACTCCTAGCCTACGGAAAGGGAGTGTTACACAACCATAGATCCTCCATGGTGCCAAGCCATGCAAGAAGAATTTCAAGTACTTAAGGACCAACCAGACTTGGACTCTTTTCCCTTGACTTCCTGACAAAAACATTATAGCAAATAAGTGGGTCTATAAAGTTAAACAAAAGGTTGATAGCACAATTGAAAAGTTAAAGGCTAGGTTAGTAGCAAAGGGATATGAACAACAAGATGTCATTGATTTTACAGAAACTTTTAGTCCAGTGGTCAAGGCATCCACTATCAGAACCATTATTGCTCTTGTTGTGCACTACAGTTGGCCAATAAAGCAGTTAGATGTTTTCAATGCTTTCCTCCATTGATCACTTGAAGAGGAGGTATCCATGGAATAGCTAAAGGGTTTTAAAATCTTGAGTGGACGGATAAAAGCTAAAAAGTGGCATATTAAACTTTGACCATACCGATGCTAGCACTCCTCGAGTCATATTCAAGTTGAGACTTAAAACCGCTCCTAATTAAATCGATGAACTACTCTACGAATCATGTACAAATCAAAGCAGAATACAAAATAGAATACAGTGCATAGTCATCAGAACGAGGGCACCAAGGTGAGAAACTTTTTAAAGATTAGTAAATGGGATACAATCATTTTTACAACAATATATTAAGTGAAAGGTGATTATGTAAAATTTAAAATATATTTTAATGTTTATTATGAAGTGGCACTTTTATATTGGATGGTTGCAAATAGGATCATAAAATGGACTGTTTTTAGAAGATGTTAGATCCTTCATGCCCTGCACTACTCCACGTTGAAAGGAACAATCGCAATAATTTGAGGATGTATTAGATGCCACAAATAAATTTTCATTACAAACCATCAGTTCATACAAAGGGAGGTAGCCCTGATCTCATTATAAGAGATTATAAAAGACCATTAATTTGAGTACCAGAATACATGATGTTACACATACAACACTTACAACCTTAGTTTGTGCCGTCAAAGAGTTTTTTCAGCCGCCGGAGGAAGCAATCCCTTGGCTCGGCATGTTTGGACCGCTTGCACAAACATGTCCTCCAAGCTGTACTTGAACTGAAACCCCAAATCTAATCTTTTTGGAATTGAAAGAGACAATCTCCAAGCTCTCGTCCACACCCTCGAATCTGAGCATTCAATGCCCAATTGGACTCGAACTTACAGCTTTAGGGAAGACATTGAAGACAAAAACGAATGCAAAAATGTCAGGACGGTGGGGGGGACTAGGGCTTAAATAGATAAATGTGGCCCATGCAAAGGTCATCCAAGTGAACAAATTGGCCTTGCTTTATGATCGAATAATGAGCTTCATTCCCTGCAGTTAAACCACATTATTGTGAGTGAAGGCATATAAAGGACCGACTAGGCTTAGGTCCAGTTCCTGTTGAATGTCGGATAACAGGAGCTGAACCCAAACCAGGTACAGATTATGATAAACAAGGGCATGGCGATTTGTACCAGTGATAGGGGATAGCGCGGTAATGAGACTTGGTGGCATTGAGGGCATGAGAAATGGTCCAACCACCAGAGGGGGTATCACACTAACAAAGTCCAAGTTGTTCTCTTTGGCAAACTTCCATGCGGCTTGCTCAGCCAGTGTCTTTGACACAAAATACATCTGGGCATTCGAAAAACTTTCAAAATCTTAAGATGCCAAGTCTAATGTTCAGTCTTAAATTTGTCTGAGTTGATATTCTCTCCTATAGGCTATACTGTTGGGGGGGAGGCTTTACAAAATGTTGTTGGACACTAATCTTTACATGGTATCATGGATATACAATATTAATTGAATTTTTCTCTAATTTCTTTATCAAGTCAGATTGTCCAATATCAAGAAAAATAAAAAAAGACAGACGCGTCATTAAATATCTGCTTAGAATAATGTTTTTTTTATAAAGAAAAATAATAAACACACGTTATTTTTCACAAGAATATTTTAAAATATGGAGTATTTTTATAAATTATCTTATAAAATAAAGTGATTTTACAAAAATAATTCTTTTTTATAATATAAATTATAAAATATATTGTAAAATGTGTTACGTGAGATAAGGAATGAGAAAACTGACCCATCCAGTCATCTTTTTGGCCCTGAAAAATTTAACGTCACTCCAGCAGCTTAAACTGGCCTTTGGTGCTCTGAAACATCGAGGGCTCCAGCGGATGATGTGAAGACAAGTCTGCGAACGGTTTTTGCTTGGACGCATGCTCTCATGATGCTTAACAGCCCGTTGACCGTTGGCTTTGATACACTTCATTCTGCATATCGAACAGCCATTTACTTACTCAATTAAATAATAAATTAAAATAGGTATTTAATTAACCGAGTTAATTTTTTCTTTTCTTATTTATTCACGTATGATTTTAAAATTGGATGAATCGGTACATATGTCAGTCTCAGGAGGTTTGACAACCGGAGTTGTGGATATATTTAGATAGTAAAATAAGATAGATAAATTGAGATGATTTATAAATAATAATAAAATTATTAATTAAAATTATATAAGATTAGGTGAGATATCTATGTATCCAAACGTGCTTGTTTAAAACAATAAAGCCGTACTTCCTTCACACTAACGCTATAAAGACAACATCCTCAAATATAATAAAATATTATTTCATCTAACCACCCCTAGAGTTGATTATGCAACCCACTAGGGTCCCATTATATTTAATAATGGGATCTGTATTATTTACTGATAACATTTAATGCTGTGAAATCTGCACATATGTCTGTGTTTATCTCTCTCAAAATTACAGAGAATCTTAACTATAATATAGAGGTATACTTGTGAAGGCACAAGGATTACCTCCATGTATATCCACAATATAAAGGGTTTATTTTGAGGGTAATGACATACATACAATTTCTTAAAAAACTTTTCTAAAAATATGTTTTAAAATTATAGTATTTTTATAAAAATGTTTTTTTTTTATAAATTATTTTACACAAATGTAATTCTTTTAAAATATAATTATAAAAATTGTTATATGTGTATCATTTTTCATAAGAAATGACACTACTACTTAACAACTTCTGTGTAATTTACTAATAAAATAATATTTTTTAATTTTCTGACTTCGTCTTTTATTTTAAAGTGTTTGAAATTAAAAAATATATTATTTTTTATTATATAGTAGTAAAATAGTTATAGTTTATTGTAATTATATCATTTCTAATAAAAATGATAATAAATTAATAATATAAACATCCTAAAATCATATAATACTAGTAAATGGGCGAAGAAAAACCAAAATATACAGGTCGCACTCACACCTCGGGGTCCTTGGACTGGAAGTCCATAGGCGTGGCCACGTGAAACACTCCGGTGCACCCTTCAATGGCGGCGTCAAAGCTTCCTTCGTCAGCCAGGTCAGCCTTCCAGAAATTTAGGTGCGTCACAGCTTTGGGCAATTCCACCAAATGCTTGACGTTCTTCATATTCCCTGGAACCACCAGACCCGACACCCCCACCGCACCAAAAAAAAAAATCGTTATTATTTTTTCCAAACTGCACAATTTTTACTTAACGGCGTGAGACCAGACCGAAGTTCGGTGGCTCGAACAGTGTAACCACGCTCTAGGAGCCTCATGACCAGCCATGATCCGATGAAACCAGACGCGCCGGTCACGCAAACTGTCTCCGTCTCCGACTCCGAATCCATGCTCCTTTTTCTTTAAAAAAAATAAAATAAGATTGAACAAGAAAATATAATGAGATCGACTTGATTGACGAGGACTCGTGATGTACGATATTAGATTGGTTTATTGTGATCCTATCTATCTAACACCTTGCTTCTGTTTTTCAGCTCAAACTACCCACACGTGATCACCTGACAATTATGGCACGTTGGCGTATCTTCTGGCCCATAAATGCTCGGCGTCCCGCTCCCAGCTCCCGCTGGTAGCTACAGCTTGCCTAATGTGTATTTTTTTTTTGTTTTTTTTAGTTCTTTTTTTATATAAATTTTTTAATAATTTTAAATATTTTAAAAAAATATAATATTATTAAAAAATACTTTATTAATTAGAAAGTAAAAAATAAAAAAAAAATTTATTTTACTTCGTGATTAAGGAAGTATTTTTTAATGATTTTTTTTTACTTACTGATTAAGAAAATATTTTTTAATGATATTCTAAATTTATTTATTTTTTTTTAATATTTAAAAGTGTTTAAAAATTTATATAAAAAATAACTTAAAAAAAAAACACACAAAAAATACTACAACAGCCCCAGCGGGGGCTGTAGCATGATCCATATATATATTTATATTTATATATAAAAGATGATTTTTACAAATTCCTCGCAAAAAAATGGATTATGCGAATTATATATAGTTAAGAATTACACATGATTTTATATTTGATTTTTAAGTAGCATTAGGCATTTTCAAAAAATTCGCAAAACGTTTAACTATTAGTAAGGTGGGATTCAATTCGAAGTAGGGTTAAAACTTCTACATCTAGAATCGTTTTGGATAGTGAGATAATTTATTAATAGTAATAAAATTATTAATTAAAATTAAATGAGATGAAATAATTTCATCACACCTCTATTGGTAAGCTATTGGTCCCAATTGTCTTTCTATTTGACTCTTGAAGCTAACAATGGGCTGTATCAAGAATATCGAGACCTCCAATTTGAAAAATGATTTTATTCATCTTACTGAAATGTTTACAAAAAAAAACTGCTTTATATACAAAATCAAATTTAACTCTGATTGGCTAATACATTAATTTATCAATCAAATTCAGATTGATCTGAATTCACTCCAATCCAAACCGTACCAATTCTTGTCGGATCCCCATTGACTTTGAGGCCAATGGCCCAATATTTGGCTACGTTGGGCACGAGCTCAAAGATCACAGTCCGCTTAAAACAGTTGGGGTTGGGCCTAAACCTGTAAATTTGAGCCGAACAAGCGATACCCAATAATATACTTCAAAAAGATCGCAGTCCGCTTAACATTTGGGCCGACCCCAAACTTTTATATTTGAGCCCTAACAAGCATCAATAACCAATTTTTGTTACCATGCTCGCTGTTCTTTTCTTTCTTCCAAGCGAAGAGGAGGATTGAAATCCAACTCTCTACAAAAGAAAATATGCGAAAAATAAAGGACCCGTTTATCAATTTCAAAAGAAAAATATGAACAGCTGTTTCAGATTCACGAGTTCCTCCCATAATGTCTGTCTGTTGATGCCTTCTCATTTATTCAGTACTTTTGTATCGTTTTGGAGCCCAAGGGACGTGATATGACAGTCCAAGTAGTCTCATCCCAAATAACAAAAGAGTCCTCTGCTCAATATCTGTCTACAAAACATATTACAAAGACACATGATATGTCAACAGTTTTCTTGCTCTTTCTCTGTAGTCTGACAAATATACATTAATCTAGGACTTAGTAGTTGTAGCAGTCGTGCACTGCAAATATCGTTTAATATGCACGCACATTTATATTCTAAACGATAAATGATACTTATAATATACTTATATGTTGTGCAATTATTTAAAAAAAAAAAAGTAAATATAATATTGTTATAAAAAAAAAAATCTTTTAAGAGTGAATAACTGTCTAATATTACTCAAGACCTGACACGGCCCACAGAATTGGGGAGTACTGCAAACTGTGCTTCAATAGTTGAAGCATTTGATGGGGTGATGCTATTGTGCCACATTTTACTGTTGGACATGCCCGTTAGATAGTGTTCTCATTGACTAGGTCAAATGCGAGGTCTAGGACTGTTCATGCGGGCCGGGTTTTTTCCCAGCCCGGTCCGGAACCCGGAAACCTGGATTCCGGTTCCGGTTTTCGGCCCGGATCAGATCCGGGCCAGAACCCGTATTACAAAACCCAGACCTATACAGTCCGGGTATAAAACCGCGTAATCTGGATTGAGAATCCGGTACCCGGTTTTATATATATTTAAAAAAAAAACTCATAAGACTCCCGAGTCTCGACTGACAAGTCCTCATCCGTGATACTCCTCTCCTTCTGAAGACTAAGGTTTCCGCCCCCCTCTTCCAGCTTCCATGGCTCTCTGTCAAGCCCAAAGGCCGCAACTGCATATCTCTCGCTCTCTCTCTCTCTCTCTCTCTCTCCTTTTCGAGTTTCTGAGGCTGCTGTTCTACATTATCGAGATCCATAGAGGTTCTCAATGTGTCAGAAACTAGCTCCATTTCTTAGATAGAAAGCATGAACTATCAGCATTTTTACCATTGATGTCTTCCACTTCCATTATTAATGCTTCACCCATTTCAGATTTCAGCGGAGCCATGGGCAGGTTCAGGTCAAGTGGTGCTGAGGTTGATCTCTCTCTTGCTGCCGTGTCTATCTCGTTGGAGACCTTTTGGTAAGTTTCTCTCCTGATCTATGAACAATGAATGTAAATATGGATAGATTTGGTGATTCGGTGAACTGGGTCTCTTCTTTGTGCTTGAACAAGTCGAATGGGATTTTTCCTCTGTTTTGCCGTTCCCTTTTCTCTTCCATCAAAGAATGAATGTAAATATGGGTAGATCTGGTGATTCGGTGAACAACGAATGTAAATATGGGTAGATCTTTGGATTTTCTATTGTTGCTCTGTATTGTCAGCCATATCAAATGTTTTTTCTTCTCTCTTCCTCCCCGTTGATGGGTATTTTTCAAGCTTCGAGGAAATAAAATGGGTACCAAATTTGTTCCTTTGAGTTTGGGTTTATTTAGTTAGAAAGTTATTTATGAACTCTGTGGCTTATGCATCGAAGAATGAACATTTATTCTGCGCATGAGAGCTACTGAAAACCAATCAACAATCAACATTAATACCTTATGTGCTCACGGCTACTGAAAACCAAACTCAAATGTCACCCTAAAAACATCTTAACATGTGTAGGAATAAATTGGGTAACAATGACAATAAATTGGGTAATCAGTTAGCAGTTTTTTTAAACTATGGTTATAACTTTTTAAACCTTTCTACTAATCATATAAAAATTGTGCATTCCACCCTGTTTGTGTATCCCATATTACATTTATTTTCATAAAAAATTATTTTCCCTCTTGAATTTTCTTCATTTTGTAATACGGGTAATACACTCTTCCTCCAGGCTCCAACCCAAACATCCACGAACAACTTCACCACATTGGTTATGAACAAAGTTCAGTTCTTGAAATGATGTTAATGCTGCCAGATGCCCACCATAGCCTTTACAGATGACCTCATACTCACTCCATGGCTTGGGACTTCTCACATAACCAAAGCATTTACTCTTATTGGGGTGAATAACCCAACCAGTAGGACATAGTGCTGTCAACAGAGAAAAGCACTTCAAGAGTTATGTTTGTTGGGATTGGGATAAGGAATTCAGATGGTTTGGTTTTTTCAACTAGGGTCTGAGTCATGTTCAAGAGTGTTTAGATTCCAAACCGTAACTTGAAGACATGGCAATAAGAAGGCATTGGATCATAGTCATTCGGATTGAGTCGAAATGTTTTGAGGTGCTGCAATCTTTATAACATAAAACCATCAATTTTTATACTCATTTTCTATGCTCTTTTTTAATATTCTATTTGAATATAATATGCAAAACTAGTTAATGAGCTTTTTGATTTCTTGGCTGCAGGAATTGACAATGGACTATTATTTAGTGTGAGGTTACAGCATTGATGGGAAAAACTGTTTTACTGATTTTGTAACTCATTTATTGTAATTTTGTGTTGGGTAATGTAATTTATAAATACCACAAGTGTAATATGTAGTGGATTGATTGTGATGTATGCATAGATGAATATTTGATTTGTTTTTTTGTTTTACATGCATTTAGTATTTTTAGAACACAAATATTAAGCGAATCATGAACTGGAACTCTTAAAAAAAAAATTACTAAAATAAAGGCTTTTACCTTTAAAAAAAAAAAAAAAAATCCGGGTAAAACCCGGAATCCGGATTTCCAGGTTTCAAAAAATCCAAATCCATCTGGGTTTCGGCCCGGGTTTGAACCAGGTCAATCCGGTACGGATTTAAAATCCGGGTTCCGGTCTGGGTATACCCGGATTTCCGGGTTGGAACCCGGATGAACACCCCTAGCGAGGTCAAATAAGAGCACTAGTATTGGCTTGGGTAAAATTAAAAATTAGTTAAAATTTAGAGAATTTGTACTAAAAAGATCCCACATTAGATTGGACATCTCTAAAACAATTTGGATGTTAGCTACAGTGATTAGCCAAATTTGAAGAACCAAATTGATTCACCAAAAGTTAAAATAATAATTTCTCATTCCAAGCAAACATTAAAATATTAGTTTTTCACTCCAATAAAAATATTATTTGGTTTGTAATTAAAAAATTTAGATAGAATTTTTGATGAGTTTAATAAAATATTTTTTGTTATTAGCATTAAATGACTTTTAAAAATATGATTTTTTTAATATTAATTTAATTATAATATAATTATTATTAATATTAAATTGGTAGAATTATAAAATGTGATATAAATAAATTAAATAAAAAAATATTAATTTAATAATATTTTATTATTATAGAGAGAGTAAATAGCTAATCCAATGTGGAGATTGAATTTAAATGAAATAGGTAAATGTAAAAAAATGTGATATTGGCTAAATTTTGAAGATGGATTTGGCTATGCCAATGCTAGTGCTCTAAGAATGGTTGGCTAAAATTTATATAATTGATGTTCAAAACATTTCATATTAAATTAGACAAATCTAAAATAATTTAGACTTTTACTATAATAGTTGGCTAAAGATGAAAAACCACAATTGATTCATCAAATATTAAAATACTAATTTCTTGCTCCAAGTAAATATTAAAATATTAATTTCTCACTCCAAGGAAAAATACTATTTGGTTTGTAATTAAGAAATTTAGATAGAATTTTAAATGAGTTTAATCAAATATTTTTTGTTATTAACATTAAATGACTTTTAAAAATATAATTTTTTAATATTAATTTAATTAAAATATAATTATTATTAACATTTAATTGGTAGAGATACAAAATGTGATAAAAATAAATTAAATAAATAATATTATTAAATAAATAATATTTTATTATTATATAGAGAGTAAATAGATAATCCAATGTGAAGTTTGAATTTAAATGGAATAGATAAATATAAAAAAGTATAATATTGATTAAATTTTAAAGATAGATTTGGCCAAGTCAATGAAGATGTTCTTAATCGAATCGGTCGTTTTTTTTCAAAAAATATATATAGATATTTTAAACAATTTATTTTTTAAATACACAAATCATCGTGGTAATTTTCTAAATATTAAAAAAAATAAAATTCACTAAAGGTCAAAGTCAAATATAGAGAGAAAATTAGGAGGTAAACTAACATTTCCCTTCTTTAATTTCGTCGGTGCTCGAGCAAATCATCGAGATCTGATATGCACTAATGAACACAAAAAGAAAGCTATTATCCTGTCAATTTGGAACATAAAAATGTGGTTTTTTTTTTTTTTTAATTATTGTATAAAAATCTTCATAACACGTCGGTAGATTAGGTTCACATGCACCGCTAACAAAATTTCTGGTAAAAGTTGAGGCTGGGACGGGTTCTTCTGACACGTATGGGATGCTTTCGGCATTTTCCTCCCTCTTTTATGAGCCAAGAGAGACAGATAGAGAGATCAGTGAGCCCGTGTGGGTGGAGTTAATTTTGTACGAATTTTATGTCCATCAATAAATACATGACCATATTGTAAATTCATCCCACCAAAAAAAAAAAAAAACCATGTTTTTAGAAATTGATGACGTTATAATGGCAGTGACACCATGTTTCCTTCTTTGTTTTCTATTTTTTTGTTTTCGAAGCCACATATCATAATGATCATGTAATATGAATATCATTATTCATCTTCCAATACTGTTGTGACATTAATATTGTTTACGATCCACGTGCAATTTCTCGTGGCCGGTGGGTGTTAATACCTAATCCACGTGACAATGTCGTCATATACATAAATTAAGTGCAAACAGCTTCAAGCGTGATGTTTGCAAAGTTAAAATACTTTTTTTAATATATATATAAATATATATATATGATGAGAAATGCCATTTATTTAGACATACTATTTTAACATCAAAACTAAAATACTTGTTGTTATTTGCAACAAGAGAAATATTTTAGCAATAAAGAAATTTCATAAAAATAAATTTACAAACTGACGTGACTTGATGTAGTACATTAAATTATAAAATTATTTTTATTGTAAAGTAAATTTAACGTATTATATAAAACCATGTCAATTTGTTTATTTATTTGTATGAAATCTCTTTGTGATTATAGCACTTCTTAACAAAATATTATATTTATTCACCTATTCTCATACTTTGCCCAGTCCAATGTGTTACTGTTCTAAATTTCTAATTAGTGGAACGCTACAATCTCTATCACGTGTATATACATATCAAGACTAATGCTGCATTGATGTCCAGCACTGCACAACATGGCACATAGTGTTATTAGGTAGGGCAATGCTCCAGCTAGGGGATCCGCTCATGTCCCGCTCAGTTTTTTTTTTTAGTTTTTTTTTTATAATGATTAAAAAAATATTATTTAATAATATTGTGAATTTTTTAATTTTTAAAAAAATGTTAAAAAAATAACGTAAAATCTTTTTTTCTTAATTATTAAATAAAAAAACTAAAAAAAAGAAGGGAGCGAGACATCAGAGGATCCCTATAATTTTCCTCTTAGGTAAATCCCGATATCATTTACAATGGTCCAATGGAAATTAGTTCAAATCACATCTAAATTTATATTTAAAAAGGAATAGTTAAATTACATTTGAAGTCCATTATAAACTACAACAATTTATTCATCATTTCAAGAAAGTAAAATATTATGGCCGGGAGCCGTGTAAGAGTGCTGCGGATTTTACCTATATCTAATACTATTCATCATCTCAATATTTATTTATTATTATTATTTTATAATGTAATATTAAATAATTATAAATTATTTATTTTATTTCACTTATAAATTTATTATTTAATATTACGTCATGAAATCATGAAAAAATGATAAAAAAAATAGATAATAAATAAATTTTTTCACATTTAATTTAGAAGACAAGAGAAGGAGAAGTACTGATGCCGACCCACCAAGTGGGTTGTGACCACAAAATGACCAATTAGGCCTTCTTGATGCATATATGATTTCATCTCATTTTATTTTATTTATCATTATAATTTTATTATAATTTTTTTAAATTTCATCATAAAATATAATAAACAAGTAAATTTTTTAAAATTTTAAAATAATAATAATATTAAAAAATAATATTTTATTCAACACATATAAAATTATCTCATCTCATTTCATTTAACCTCTCTATCTAAACCAGCACATCCAAACAAAACAACTTTTCCGTGATTTATGCTCTCTCTCTCTCTCTCTCTCTCGCTCTCTCTCTTATTCTTTGCTTTGGTTAGTGACTGTCTGTTACTTCTCCATTGCGCGTTTGAATCTTTGGGTTTGTCTCCATTTACGTCATTCCAAAAGGTTCGAGAGTTCTCCTTCCATCAATACCGTTCCTCTCTACAACCCTCCACTCAGCATTTCAATTACTCTTGTGATCATCGTACACGATCTCCCGATGTTACAGTCAAAAGAGGTCATTTTCCTAGTACTAATTGTCGTGTTCCACGTGTTATTTCTGTCATATTTCCTCCACAAACTGGTGTAGAAGAGCACTTCCCAGCAGAGTCCACAGCACGAAATTTCGCCTTGATGTGCGCCACTATTTCGAATAGCCCAGCTATGAGCTCACTTTCAGTCAAAATATCGAAGTACTATAAAGTTGAAAAATTCCCAAACCCATATGGCAAAGCAAACAGAATAAAGTTGAAATTAATTACCAATTAAAGGAATAGAAAGGTATTGTTTTGAATTGTTTATACAATAAATACGAACTATAATAAGGTAGTCCTTCATATAAACCATAATTTTCTAGCTTAAAGGGGGATAAACTATAAAGAATGAATTATTTCCTCCGATCTGGGCATAATCTTGGAAGCTCCTTTCACCATATAAAAATGGGTCCAACTCTTAAGATATGGCACACCATACTCAAATGAAATGTTGACACATGTAAGGCCATGTTATTTGGTTGGAAAGCACGTATCTTTTTCACAGAATCTGACGTTGTCGAGTGCTGGATTCATGGTTTAACTTTAACCTCATTTCATCCTTATCCAAGTATTCATGTGATATTATCCTACATACTTCATTAACTAATTCTTATATTTATCATTTTAAAGAATAGAACTTTATACGATCGATAGGTACAAGAACGAGATAGAGTTTGAGCATTGCTATGCATAAGCCTACACACCACATATCAATATATTTTTTATTTATTTATTTATTTATTTTAATTTTTTTTTATTTTACTCTTATTGAAATATTTATATTTTTTTATTCATCATCTATATAATACACATTTAATAAGAGAAACAAATAAAAAAATAAAAAAAATTATAATATGTGGTGTGTAGGCTGATGCAAAAATTAATTCTTTCGAATATTTAACAGACACTGTATGTGTATAAAGAAGTCCAAAACACTACACCCATCAAAAATTGTACCGAAAGTGTGTCCAGTTAAGTGCTTTTTTTTTTTTTCTTGTTTTCATGTAATTTTTTAATCATCATAAATATTTTAAAATAAATTCACAATATCGTTAAAAAACAATCTCTTAATCACTAAATTAAAAAAAAAAAAAAAAAAAAATTTGCTTCGACACACTTTCGAGTCACTTTTTCGGTGGGTTTTAGGTGGTCGAATAGTTATTGCCCCCACCATTTATACAATGCTACCCCTATTCTTTTTCCAGACCATCACACACCGCAAGGATATATTTGGCTAATCGTTTAAACCGCATAGAGGAAAACAATGGAAGACATTATTACTGCAACAAAAAGAGAAAAAAACAGAACTACATACCTTTTTTTAAGCGAATACATCTATATATGGCACATACTTCATTTTATAATCTTTACCAGGAAATCTTTTTATTGGGTTTAGCTAAGAAGCAGAGATAGATCAGGCATTAGTGAGAAGAAGATGAAGCATCTGGGTTTGGCGCTCGTAGTGCTTATTTTGGTCCAAAACCATGGTGTTTTCCAACATGTCGGAGCAGACGATGGATTTGTGAAAACCAGAGGGGTCCAGCTTATGTTGAATGGGAGCCCCTACTATGCAAATGGATTCAATGCGTACTGGCTAATGTACGTGGCCTCCGACACATCTCAGAGAGACAAGGTCTCTTCTGCCTTTCAAGAAGCTACGAAACATGGCCTCACAATAGGAAGAACTTGGGCTTTCAGCGATGGAGGTTATAGGCCTCTGCAATACTCTCCTGGCTCTTACAATGAACAAATGTTCCAGGTCTCAGTTTTGATTCTTCCATTTTTTTTTTATTAATTAAAATATTTGTTACCTCTTAATCCAAACATTTATTTGTTTATATTTTCGTTTTTAATTAAGCTTTCCCTGTTTTTGCTGTATAGGGGTTGGATTTTGTAATATCTGAAGCCAGAAAGAATGGGATTAAGCTAATTTTGAGTTTGGTGAATAACTACGAGAACCTTGGAGGAAAGAAACAGTACGTGGACTGGGCAAGAAGTCAGGGCCAGTCTATTACATCCGACGACGATTTCTTCACCAACTCTGTAGCAAAGGGTTACTACAAGAACCACATCAAGGTCGATTACATCATTCCTCTCTCTTTCTCTCCAATGATTTAGCAGTATACATATTACAAAATTTCAGATTTTATTGGGTTTATTTTGCATTAATTAATTTGTTAATAGTGTGGAAAATGGTGAATTGCAGACCACAGAAAGTTAGAAAAATAAGAAAAACCCATTCCCCACATAGGAAAACTTAAACTGCTTAATTCCTCGAATTTATTTGTCGTTCCTTGGCATTTTAATTGTGACGAAAGATGATATTGGATTTAACTGATAATAGTTTGTGGTATTGTGTTATAGACTGTTCTTACAAGACGTAACAGCCTGACTGGAATTGTTTACAAAGATGACTCAACCATAATGGCATGGGAGCTTATGAATGAGCCCAGATGCACTTCCGATCCATCGGGAAAAACCATTCAGGTTAGCAAAATATCCCCTCCCCAGGACTCTTTAATTTGTGCATTTATGCTACAAAAACTCTCTCTCTCTCTCTCTCTCTCTCTCTCTCTGTGGGCTTCTAAAATTTTCTTTTGATCGAAAATTTCCTAAGCAATTTTTTCCCATTTAGGCGCAATATTTCTGTGCTGAAACTCTTTTTTTTTTTTTTTTTTCTGAATGAAAATTTTTCAGTCCCTTCTAGCACCGCAGCATTAAAGTGGTTCCCTTTTTACATGGACGAAGGCCTCAATTGTAGCTAGGAATCTTAAAATTTTTCTGTAATACATTTAAATGATTTCATAGTCATTTGAGACGGTCACATTTTTAGTTTTCTTCAATCACTTGGCTTCAATTTTCTTCTTCAAAACCGAGAAACCTCATGTTTTTAAAGTGGAGTCGGTGGCCTGTTAAACTCGCTTGTGCTTGGTGGTCCTTAAGTTTACACTTGTCTGTTGGTGTCGACCCGCCTTCCAGTTGGAAATTGAAGGAGTAGATTTTCTTTGCCTAGCTGCTGGAATGGGTGGAAAGCAAACCTAACCTATTGGCTATTAGGCTGTGGCCCAGGCTTCGAAATTAGGTTGATTTTAATTAGGAACTATTTGGTTACACTAACGATGTTTTATCTGGCAGGCCTGGATTACCGAGATGGCATCTTACCTGAAATCCATAGATGGAAATCACTTGCTAGAAGTTGGTCTGGAAGGTTTTTACGGAGCATCAAAGGGGTCATCGAATCCTAATTTTCAAGTAGGAACAGATTTCATTTCAAATAATCAAATCCCAGGGATTGACTTTGCCACAGTTCATTCATATCCTGATCAATGGTAGGTTAAAAAAATAAGGTTTCTGATTAACACTGACAACAATTAACTAAAACCCATTTCCTGAATTGGTTCATTTTCTTTGATGAGCAGGTTATCAGGCTCGAATGAGGAAAGCCAACTCTCATTTTTGAACAGTTGGCTCAACGATCATATACATGACACTCAGAACATCCTGCGCAAGCCAGTTCTCTTTGCTGAGTTCGGAAAATCTTTGAAGTATTCTAGTAATAATCAAAGAGACCAGCTTTTCAACACTGTTTACTCACAAATTTATTCGTCTGCTAGCGGAGGAGGTGCAGCCATAGGCGGCTTGTTCTGGCAACTTCTTGCTGAAGGAATGGACTCTTTCCGAGATGGGTATGAAGTGGTCCTCAGTGAGAACTCCTCAACAGCCAGTTTGATTGCTGAAGAGTCTCATAAACTTACTCGAATTCGAAAGATGTATGCCAGGCTGAGAAACGTCCAGAAGTGGAAGAAAGCGAGAGAGACTAGAAGCGGCGGCAAGGACAATAATAATGGAAAATGAGAAAACGAGTTACGAGACTCCCCCAACCACGTTAGAATATTAGAGCAGAACTGTTAAAGATGAGCGGCCCTATATATTTATATATATGTGTTCTGGAATATATGACTTTATATAGCTGAACTATATAAAACACTGATTTTATAGCGTAAATTTGTACTCCATCTCAACAAAGAAGCCTGAAATGGATTCTCGTTGGAACCGGAAGTGATAAATATAGAAGGTTCTGTTTGTCGAAATGGTATGGGATATGCATTCTTCTATTATTTGAAAGAGAGATGTTTTGTTTACACTAAAATCTTACACAAGAAAGTTTATACAATGATTATCTTAATGTGTTTCATCATATTGCAAAACTCTTTTTAGTTTGAAATATAACATATTATATTAAGACATGTCAGCATGTAAACTTCCTTGTGTAAAATTTTATTGTAGACCTAGAAATTTAAAAATATATATATATATTTATATATAAATGGATAATAGTTTAAGTGATGATTTTCGTTCATTCATGCACTTTTAAGAGATTCCTAGTAGAGATTTATCACGGTTAGAATAGTCCAGCATTGCTTCGATAAAATCTCTACAAATCTCATTCTCTACACTAATATTTGTAGCTTTAGCAGTCTTGTGGAGTCGTGGACATCTAGTAGAAATGAATAAACCGAGCAGAAGTTCTTTTATTCAGGAAGTAGGGGGCCTTCTTACGTGCATCTAATAAACTTGTCATTTACATACATATATATAGATATGTATATATATATATATATTTATAGGCGTATTCCTGCTAGTGGTCATTGCTGCTACAATTTAAACTTACTAATAACAGCCTGCTCTTGCACTTCCAACACGGGCTCACTCTGACGAAGGAAGCTCTTGTATGTGCAAAGATTTATATGACCTTTCCGTCCCAAATTGTTGCATTCTTCAATATGACGGTGATCCCTGACCGGATGTAAAACCCCTCATTTGGTCTATCTGCTTCTTGGACACCCTGAGAAGTTTATAGAATATATTTCAGTGGGGTGTCAATGGAAAGTTCAGACACCATTCCCAGAATATTTGGATAGCTTGCAGTTTTAAGAGCAGTCTAGAATTTGCAGAGCACAGAAAGTTACACTTACATCACCATTTGTGATGACCACATTTCTTCCTATCTTGGCGTTCTTATCAATTATGCAATTCCTTCAAAAAGTTGGCAGCAGAAATTAGCTAATAGAGAGAGAGAGAGAGAGAGAGAGAGAGAGAGGCCCAGCCCCATGGGATCTCACCTGATTTTGGTGTTCTGTCCGACACCAATTGGAACCTTTCCCTCGGCTAGCAGAGATGCAATTTCAGATTCAGTTTGGTAGTAGTCTGCACCCATCATCATAGTATCCTGGAAAGTGGATACCAGTCCCACAACCAAATATAATCAGTGTTGACTCATAAAATGAAGAGAAAAAGAGTCAAGCTCAGATCATACCATTTCCCCACGATCAAATATTAATTTTAACAGATTCAAATATGATTGCACATACATGAGCTGAGCTATTCAATCTTATTGAAGCAACTCTAGATAAGAATAACTTAAAACTGGCAGTTAAGTTCATAAAACTCGATCACTGGTAGGGATGATTAGTATTTCTATCTTTCAGAGTTTTGACACGCTTACATGGAAATTTGTACAGAGTTGTTCCTACTTGTTTATTTTTTAGTCAGCAATATGCAATCTCTGGGTGTCACCTGTTTGTTGCGACACATATCACGTTTCAAAATTCATCCGCTATGCACGAGGGCACAATCAGTACCCAAATGTTTCCAAGTGCATTGTAGAGCAGACCGCATGGTCTATGACTTTAAATAGTCTTGTAAAAATACATGAGCATAAAATATGTCACCTCACCTTAAGTTCTACACCATAATCTAAACGTGAGCGCACACCCACAATAGAGTGCTGAATGCTGCATTCCCGCAAGAAGCAACCATGAGAAATAATTGCATCAAGAATCTGCAAGAACCAGTTCAGCTGTGAGATAGAAGAAGCAAGCAAATATCACGTACCGAGCTTAAGGTCATACCCTGCTTTTTTCAACTTTAGTTGGTGGCAAGAATCTCGGAGATGTGTAGAAAGGTG
>QEOT01002458.1:13105-30825 GCA_003123785.1 Pterocarya stenoptera | reverse complement strand
ACCGTAATATCAGCGTTTGTGTCAACATGCCTCTGCAGGTAGCAGGATTTTCCAGCTATGTAACCAAGTACTAGATGAAATCTTCCACCAGTAAGTAGTTAAAAACTAATTACCTGCACAAAATCCATATAGTCCATCCTATAGAGGTGATCACCAGACAGTATCAATATATGTTCAACACTCTTGTTCTTGGCGTCCTGCATGAATGAAAAAGCCAAATATGTATTATGAGGATATAATCTTTGGAATTAATTTAACATCATAATTACGCACCTCAAAGACCCATATAAATTGCCTCACGGCATCTGCTGTTCCTTGGAACCATCTCTTCCCTGCTTCTCCTGGTGTTTGAGTGGCAGCCAAAACCTGTTTGTCCATCATGTTAGCTTTAAATCATCAAAGAACTTCCACTAACATCATCATAATTCCTGAGAAAATTGAGAAAGATTCG
Organism: Pterocarya stenoptera; assembly: GCA_003123785.1. Classification (NCBI taxonomy): domain Eukaryota; kingdom Viridiplantae; phylum Streptophyta; class Magnoliopsida; order Fagales; family Juglandaceae; genus Pterocarya; species Pterocarya stenoptera. The sequence continues at coordinate 30,374 of QEOT01002458.1, read as the reverse complement.
AGTTTCTAAATGACTATAACAAAGTTACAATTCATCAAGTACTATGCATTTCCTAGAACATGAAAACTCGAAAGTATTCTATCGGCCTTAATATCTTACCTCCACAAAACCATCTCCAAAATTAACACCATTCCCGAGATTATATGTGCGAGCAAGGTGACGGTTGAGGGAAAACGAGTTAAATTGTGTTAAGATGAATATCTTATTTATGCCACTGTTGATGCAATTACTCATTGGGATGTCGATCAGCCTGTAATACCCCCCAATTGGAACCTGCAGATCATATCAGATAATAAAATCCCACTTCCACCCGCAGATCATATTCAACTTCATCCATTTTGTATTCCCTATTACTGGGTCCGCGTGCAATCCATTTTATATTACACAAACAAGAAAAATAAAAATAAAAAAGAAAGAAACTTCCAAGTAATCAGTTGGTAAAATGGGTAAATTTGAGATCACAAAGCCTCGAGTAGTGATATCGTACCGCGGGCTTGGCTCTTCTGCTGGTAAGAGGAAATAAGCGAGTTCCAGCACCTCCACCTAGTATGATAGAAGCTACATTTTTGGGGTCTACTTTTGGAGTCTCCAAAATGGGGGCCTGAAATGTCTAAGATCAAAATTTTAATGCAACCGTGAGAGTCTAGTCCCACCTCCAATTAATAAAAAGAATTTAGCTCAAATCTGATTTGACTGACGTTGCTCGGAATTCACTTACCACAACCTCCTTGCTGATATCTGATGTGAGAACAGAGAAGGGAACACCGGGCTTAGCTTTAGTTACCCTCCTACTTTCACTTTCTGAGCTCTTCAAGAATTGTGCACTCAAATCCCTGCCTTTTAGGCTCACTCCTATGCTCTCACCCCAAAACCCCGTTCCCATATTCCTAACTCCTCTGCACACTTTGACTGGATGAACGTTGGCCTTCAGTGTCAAACAAGAATCCATGGCTTACCCACCACGAAATCAAATTCCAAGATGACTATTTTTCAGAGATTTTTATTCAAAGCAACAGCAAAGAATGCAAAATCCAGGAAATCTGAGGAAAATTGAAATACTACAAGTGCTATCCAAGGGAAAAAGTAAAACGACTTTCACAGAGGTCCCAACCTTTCAAAATCACAAAACACGTCAAAAGTAACGAACCCCAAAAGCAACATCCGGATCAGAAAAACAGCCTGAAACGAAGAATCAGAAGCACCCAGAAGCCTTAAAAAAAGGATCAAAACTTTGACAGAGGTGGCTCTGACCATAAAAGTGGACGGTGAGGAAATGTGATCAAAGTGAGAGCTTATGGTCAACCCAGAAGGCGATATGAGAGAGTGACAATGCCGATGATGATGGCGAAAGTGGTGAGAAATTAGAATAGTATTATTGGCTTGTGAGCCATCACGAAAAAACCTCGCAAAGTTGCCATGTTATACTTGGGTTTTACTATTCCACTATGCACTTTGTGGGGTTCTCTCCCTGTAACACATTGATTCCACACCCTACGGTTGCTATGGAGCGAACTTCTCTGGCATCTGAACGAACGAGTCCTTCCGAAAAGTGAAACTACTTCCTGGGAACTTCAACTGACTCCTCTTTTTTTCGAATTTGGCCATTATTTAGTATTATTTATATTAAAGTAGAATAATGGTTTGACATGTGCATTGGTTAAATGCACGTAACGATACAACTTACATGGGGAAAAAACTGCGTTTTTCCTTTAAAACTGGGGTCATCTAGAAAGTTTAGAGTCGTTTTGACTAGAAAATATTAGCGTGGAGATCATTTTAGGTGAATTTCGGGCCCCGTGCTTTATGAAGCAAGATTTGGTTTAGAAAATCGAGCTGTGAAAGCTTAATCCATGGACCATTGATGGCGATCACAATAACGTGGTGTGCCTGTCGACGCATGCAATTTTATTAAATTTAACACACAAGTATGGCCCTGGAGTTGAAGGATTAAGTTCTCTCATAATAATTCACAGAAACATAAATTTATTCTAAAATTTTACTTATTTTACTCAAAGATTAATATTATCTAAAATATTTATATATATAGATAAAATTATATATTTTAAAACTTGTTATACATACTTTATCCCTCTTATATTCCAAACATAAAATTGATAAAAAAAAAAAAAAATCAAGAGAATTTCAACGCGAGATTTGGATTCAAATCCGAATGTGAATTATTGACCTTACTTATATCTAATATAATATGATATATAGAGTGCTTCTAGAAGCTCAACTAAGGGGGTCATCTGGGTTGGCTTTGTATTTATTTATAGAGCGGTTCTGACAATTATGAGATACAAAAGTATCTAGATTTTATACGAAGTTTGATAAAGTAACTTTATACTAGAATAAGAAATGACATCCTACAATATCTCTTGATAGTTTATATAAATAAAATAAATTTTAAATATTTTATTACAAAAATAATAATTGATGAATATTATTCCATAAATTAACATTATCGTCAGAATCTTAAAAATATATTAAGTTGGTTTTTTATAATTTTATTTCTACACGTAAGTAACAAATTATCGAGATATACTTTTATATGTAATTATATTTTTATGATTTTTCAATTTTTTTTTAATTTGCATAAGAGAAATGATGTTAGCAGTCTTAGAATGTGCAAGTATTACTCACTCCCTTTGAAAAAAGTAGGTAATTGTATAACTCACATGAAAAAATTATTTTTTAATGGTGAACCTTATTCTTTTTTCAAAGAGACTGTGTAGTGTTTTCACATCCTATAACTTTATCTATTATTATTCTTTATATAAATATGTCACACGGTAGAAAAGTTGGGCCTCCCTCAACACAATTGCTAGTTCTGCAGCTGGACAGTGGTAACTATATTTGTATAATCTAATTAGCAATCTTCTTTCAATCAAACCTTCCTTGAATTACTACAAGAAGTGTTTCATCTCATCTAATATCATTTTATCTTATTATTATAACTTTTTCAAATTTCATTACAAAATATAATAAAAATTAAACTTTCTCAAATTTTAAAACAATAATAATATTAAAAAATAACATTTTATTCAATTTTTAATTTTTATCTCAACTATTCTCATCTCAAATTGCTATCCAAACTGCACCTGAAAATATGAGTGGAAGAACTCCTTATATCTCAAGAGTTTCACCGTCCTCTGATTTAAGGAAGTCGAGATAATTCTCATGTTTCTCCCCCCTCACAAATTATGTTGTCTCACTTAATCCTTCTTCTATTAAATATTTTTAATTTTATTACCTGTCATTTAATCCAAAAGTAATAAAAACTCATGTTTTATTAGATAAAATGTATTACGGTCACAATTTTTTTTTACAAAAATAAATTTACAATTTAAAATAATTTTACATAATTCGTTAAATCTATTTTACAATAAAAATAATTTTACTATCTAATATATCATATTAAATCATATCAATTCATAAATTTAATTTTATAAAATTTATATATATATACATATATTTATACCAAAGCATTTCCTGATTTGATACACGCGAATGGCGACACAGCCATTCCAAGCCAACAAATCAAAAAGTCGTATCACAAGTGAAACAGCACGAGTTTACGACATAGCAGAGATTTCAATGCACTCTGCAGCACAGAAAGAAGAAAGCTCCCTTTCAAAAGGAGAGGGGCCACAAAACAAAGTGCAGTGAATAGCACCCACAAGTACGAGCTACAGCAATTTGAAGTCTTTGAAAATAATAATGTACGAGTCGTGAGTGACATCTGGTGAAACGTTATTTCACAAGGGTCCTGCTATCCTTTAAAAATTCTATATATATATATATATATATTATCGATCCCCAGCTTTTTCCATTTCACAAACGCATGGACGATAATGCTTGATAAAAGGGGAGCACATGGGACTTGGAGTCGCTAGAACCACACACTTGTTTGTTTTTTTTTTTTTTTTTTTTTATAGTAATGAGAGGTAGATGGGCTTCATTAAAATTAGGTGATCTGCAAAAAGGTTGATAGGTTCATGCGAGTAAACATAAGGCCCAAAATAGCCCCAAAAAGTTGTAAGCAGACCCAAAAGCATTAATGTAGTAGGTCCAAAGTATGGGCTTTTATTGGTTTTGAATCTGAACCCATTTGTCCCCAAACCCTGGGCCCACAACTTTTACCAATATATTTATAATAATAATAAAAAAGACAAAAAATGAAATGGCTGTAATGTAATTTTGAATCCTCAGGCACAAAATCTCATCCGCACTCGCAGACATTCTTCATCACCCATTTACCACACACGGACACAGGAATGGCGGTGAGCCTAACCAACACGTTCCTTCGAGGAAAACCCTGCCCTTCTCCCCATCCCCCTGTCATCAACAAGGTAGAATCTCTTCTAAAACCTACTCTACCTTACCCCCAATTATCCAAACATTTAAGCAACACTCGTTTGTTTTTAATTGTCGAATTACTTCTTTTTCAGGTGAGAGCAGCAGCGAATTACCGGCCGTTGGTGACGTGCAGGAAGAAGGACATACATCCGGAGTTCCATGAGGATGCCAAGGTGTACTGTAACGGCGTACTGGTGATGACCACCGGCGGGACGCAGAAGGAGTACACCGTTGACGTGTGGTCGGGCAACCACCCTTTCTATCTCGGCAACCGTTCGGGTCTCCTCGCTGACGCCGACCAGGTCGAGAAGTTCCGCAAGAAGTATGCCGGGCTGTCGGAGATCATGGAGATCCCCGTTCTCAAAGGGGAGATTGTGCTCCCCTCTAAGGGCAAAGCCATTTCGATCAAAGGCAAAGGAGGGAAGAAGAAGTAGATGAAGAACTCGCAGTGCTTTGGCTTCTCGTGGTAACGAGAAAAGCTGCAACAGAAACTTTGGATTTATTAAGCGTTTCCTGGCATGTGAAACATGTGAAATGTGAATTGTTGGTGCATATCTTGTTAGTTGTTACGAATGAATGCATATTTTTGATTGTTTCTGGAAATACCTCAAGAGTGAAATGCTCATCATCTGTTTGTGCAAATGCTTGGTTTTACGCCCAACGCTGAGCTATGCCTGGATTGTGAAGCTTGAAGTTCAAGATTTTGTTTATAGTTGATAAAAATTTAAAACAAAAAAACAAAAAACAAAAATTGAATTAACGAAAAACCGTAAGAGTGTGTCTGAGAAGATCCATGAATTACCTTTTTTGGGGTTCCTGCTGTAGCACTCACAGTTGCCGGATCAAAAATTGACCTCATTTAGTTATTCCTTCAATAGATTTTCTTTTCTTTTCACCATCCACAACTCTTCTGCATCCCAGTGTAAAATCATATTAAGAATGTAATTATGAATTATCATAAACACACACAAAAGCATGCATTGACATGCTAGAATTCAGGTTNTTGCCGGATCAAAAATTGACCTCATTTAGTTATTCCTTCAATAGATTTTCTTTTCTTTTCACCATCCACAACTCTTCTGCATCCCAGTGTAAAATCATATTAAGAATGTAATTATGAATTATCATAAACACACACAAAAGCATGCATTGACATGCTAGAATTCAGGTTTTAGGAGAGTAGTTGCTTGACTTGCTTCCGAAAGATTAAATTTCTTTGGTGCTTTAATTAGTTATTACTAAGAATTGAAACCCCAAAATTACTTATAACTCTACTCCCAAAACAACTATTATAAACACACAGCACACAAGCAAGCATTGATATGCAACATTTTCGGTTTCAGGGTAGTGTTGCTTCTGAAAGATAAATTTCTTAGATTCCTCAATTTGTTGTTGTTTATGGCCTTCGCCATTCTTATCCTTCTTCATCTTTAATTTAATTACTTTTAGAAGATATATTGTTTAGGGTACTCCTGTAGTTCTCGATTGTTATTCATAGCACGTTGCCTCAGAATATCCTTCGTTTTTCCTTGATAATTTGAGGATACATCATTACATCTGAGCAAATCTAGCTAGAAACGCAAATTACTTTAAACTTAATAGAAATCCTTCACCCAATTTGTAAATAAAGGATCATTTGAATACATAGTGCAATCCAAAACTTCGTCAATCAACCATTTCAAGTATTAAGCCTTATTTTTCCTAATCCGCAGTATTTATATCTTCGTTATGCAATCTGGGCCAGTGGCCAGTGGCACAACCCATTACTCATCTCTATAACATCAGTCGTTTCAATGTGCAGTCCTCCTGACTTTTGAATCGTTTTACCGTTTTGGGCCTTGGCCCTTTCGTCCCAAAAGAGTTGTTGCCCAGGCTGTTTGTACTTTGTGATTCAAAAGGAAAATTTTTTACATCAGCCTACTGTTGAGGAGCAGCCACAACACATCTTATGTGTCATCATTCAAACCACTCACATGAATTTAAAATTAACAATTATGAAAAAAAGTTGATGAGAGAGACACATAAAAATGAGAGACATATCAGGTGTGCTATGCAATCAGCATGTGAACAGGGGTTGATGCATAGCACGGCTCGATTCAAAATACAACTGTACTCAAATTCCATGTGATGCGGACGTACGGAATCTAAAGTGAAAGCGACATTTGTACACTGGTTACAAATTTCATAATCTTCATGTCTACTAAGCTCGAGCATTAATTTGATCATTACATGGAACGATTAAATATGTTTTAACCCCTACCATCAAGCGAAAGTTACAATGTAAGTCTCTCTTATAATTTCTTTACTGTTTCTTTTCTTTTTTGAGAGAAAAAAAACTGTTACCATAAATCGTACCGATAGCTAGACTGAATATATAAAAAAAAAATTTTTTTACATATTTTTTAAATATTTTTAAACATATATTTAAAAAAAATATATCAATTCACTAATAAATACTTTTTTAACTATTATTTAAAAAAAAAAAAAGCAAGAATTTAGGGTCCAATTCATCCTACATTTTCCAATCAAAATATGAGAAACTCTACTGAGCCTCCGATTTTTGGTCACACTCCACACTCTTGATGTGGCAAACCCGGTTCTTTACCGGTTCATTAATTTCTTCAGAATTTTGACTTCTCTCCCACACTTCTCCTCTTCTCCCTCTCCCCATCACCCCTAAAATAACACCCCAGTCACTTCTCCATACTCTTTTCCCCTTCTCCATCACCTCGAAAATGAGCCTACCCTCACCCCAGCCGGCGATGCCCCTTAGCATGCCGACGCCACTCACCCCAACCAACGAAGCTCCTCTGCAGGTTGACGCCCCTCACCCAGCCACAGTTCTCTCTCCCTCAACCCAGATCTACCTCCAAACGTCGCGGGCCAAGCGATCTCCCGCATGGACTCCAAGTCACCAACCTAGATCGCATGGAAGTATCTTGACATTTGACAAGTTCTTTACTAGGTATTATCTGGAGGATTTCAAGGTCTCGGAGGTATCCAAGGATTACAGAAAGCTTACGTTTGTGTTTGCCAAAATGGTTTTGTTTGAAAAGAAAGGACACAGGACTATGTACACCCTTTTATTCGTTGCTTTCATGCTTTCCCTTGTGATATATGGTATTTTGAGTCCTGAGAGCATTTTCGTTCATTTGTGTTATGGTCTTTTGTTGGGTTTCCTTTGGGTTCAGATTGCTTATGTGGGTCATGATTCGGGACATTATCAAATAATGTAAACTCCCAGATTCAACAGAGTTGCTCAAATCCTTGCTGGGAATTACTTGACCGGTAGAAGAAATGAAGAAGAATATTGACGGGATTCACGTTTTCTTTTCTTTTAAAATGAAAAAAAAAAAAATTGGAGTGCAAGGTGCGTAAACAGTAGGTAGAAGTGTAGCAAAACTCCATTATAGCCAGTCTACAATTGCGTGCATCAACTTTTTAAAGGACATGAAATGCTTGCTCTTTTTAACTTTTTCTCCCCCACAGCCAAATTTCCTGTGACAGCTAGAGTTTCACGAGGCAATGAGGAGCAGTTAATGAAACGTCAGTAAACCTTTTTTTTCATATTATTATACCTCATGACACACGCATTAAAGCTCACGAGTCATTAGTGCTACGTGGATACCACCTGGCCAGGGCTGGGTTTTGTACATGATCATGCTCCTCAAAAGTTTGGCGGTCCTAATTCATTGATTTACTTATGCAATTTTAGTTTCTTAACACCTATGAAATCAATGGGCCATATATATCTTCCATTAACTCAATCATCTCTCCCTCAAAGTTGGCTTTTACGATAATGATGTTCCTTTTATTTGGTGGGATTCGGCTCTTCTTACTTCTTTTCTCCATTTCGCTACCCTACCTTCCTATATCCATTATATATATATATATTCACTTTTCAAGAAATTTTTTAATTCATTTCATTTTATCTCATTTAATTTTTATAATTTTTTTTAAATTTAAAAATAAAAATCATATTTAAAATTTATATTTTAATAATATTTAATTTAATATTTTAATTTTAATCTCAATTTATTTACGAAAAAAAAAAAGATTATTTAGCAAACCTTCTTCACTTTGTTTCAAGTAGGGATGTCAAATCGTGTTCACAGGTCATGTTCGTATCGTGTCAAGACATATATATGATATTATATAGGTCAACCCTAACCCGACCCGTTAAGCTTATCGTATCAAAATCTTAAATTTTAACACGACCCGTTAACATAACGAGCTGTGTCATGTCAATCTGTTTTGACCTATTTATGTAAATCTATTAAATAGATTCAAAATTAACTCGTTTGACCTAGTTAAGTTTAATATAATTTTATATAAATTTTAAAATCACAATATATTTATAAAAAAAATATAAAACTAATTACAAGTCTAAAATTACAATCCAAATAATAAAAATATTAAAATTAAAATTCTAATAATTTTATTTTTAGATATAAGGGTATAATTGTAATTTTAACTTTCATAACGGGTCATAACGGGTTAATTCGTTATCAACCCGTTAAGCAATCATGTAATAACAGATTAATTCATTTTGATCCGAATTTATTAAGATTAAATTTTAATTTATTTTTGTTATATAATATTTATATTAAATTAACATATCGTATTATATATTATCATCTTTAATTTCAAGTCAGGAAAAATAAAAATAAAAATAAAAATGCAGAGAGAAAAAGCTTTTGTCCCACATCCCAGCTTATGAGTCCTTGCGTGCAGCACTGCATGCCTGTGGTCTTCTCAGCGAAAGATGCTTTTGTCCCTACATCCCTAGCTGCATCGTCATGCATGCTGACGGGCGGCCGGAAAGGTCATACTGAAAATCCTATGCTTCTGGAACTTCAAATATTACCACCCATGCATTGACGCGTGGCACAATTCATTTTTGGGACTCGGGAATACAAGCGCCACCGTGTTATTGTTGGAACTATGATCTCTCTCATCAAATCACACAGAGCCTGTGGAACAAGGCAACCAAAACGGAGACGTGGCGCTTAATCTACAAAAAGGCTGCAGGCTGCATTATTGTTTCGGGGTTTGGTTTTAACTTTACAGCTGCTTTTCGGAGGTTAAATTAAATTGAGTTTGAAATGATGAAATATTATTTATTATTATTTTTAATTTTAAATAAAATAAAATTTTTATTATATTTTATGTTAAAATTAAATAAAATTATAATAATAAATTGAAATGAATTAAGATAGAGTTTCAAAATCTGCGTAATCTTGATTTACTTTTTAGAGAGGAATTAGCAAAAGGTGCCTTTCATTTTTTATTTTTTTTTTTTGTCAGAAAAAAAAAAGAGAGGTAGAAGATGAAGACGGGCGCAAAGTGTCACCCACTCCACCAAGCCACGTCGTTAGAAAGTGAAAAAAGGAGTTGAATCTTATCTATATATATATATTAATGAGATACATATATATCTCGCATACATGCAATCTTTCAGCTTTCACAATGTCCTGGCTAATCACATATATACAGTCTTCTTTTATCTACAATTCTGTGATAAAATCATTTCTCATATGAAAGGTGGCATGTGTGTGTGTGTCACATGTACAAGTGACTTTTTTTTTTATCAACTTTTATATAAAGATGATTTGATCCTAAATGATAGGGCCAGATACTTAGTTGTTTCACGGGTATTTTCAAAACGTACAGGTCGGGGTTCCAGACTCTCAACTTGCATGGACTCATCACTTTAAATTTTTATACTCTTTATCTTGCCTACTTGTTGCCATATAAAGCAATAATATAATATAAATATATATTATATTCTATAAAGTTGAAGTCTATACCTCGCTAAAGTTTCTATCTTCTGGATATGATCACTCGATGCAGATCAACTTCTTGTTACAAAGCTCATATCTGGTGATCAGTGTTGACAGGTGTCCAAAGAGAATATCATTACATGAACATGAGTTGGGTCATCATTTGAGTAACAGTATCAGTACTGTTCACTTTTAACATTAAAATCTGCTTCTCCTTGATTATATGTTTATTTACAATACATATATATATATACCATATATGCAGTATAATTTGACTTCTTTTTTTAATAAAAATAAGTCTGATTTCTTTGAACACAACTCAAAAGACTTTTGGGCATATCTTGAGTCGCTAGCTTCAAGTAAAATGTCATGAGAGGACCTAATAAATAAATAAATAAAAAGTACGCTTCTTTTCTCCTCTTTATAAATTGATTTGCTTTATTTTTATGACCGACTTCTACGACACGGCAGCTACCTTTGGTTTATAAGCCGATTAATATTCCTTCACTTACAGACATGCATCATGGATCTACATGACGAGGTCATTCTCATAGTCAAATTCTACATATACTGCATCCAAACGAAATAAATTGTCTTCGAACTCATTCATGTCTTCATGTAAATTCGAATTCTATCGCATTCTGGATTGCTAAATTTCAGGCAAATATTGGGTACAATTTGGTGGGATTAGTTGGCATGCAGTTGCCAGTTCCAATTTTGCACACGACTTAGGCCAGACTTGTAAATTCTAATCTCTAATTATTACTACTTTGTTTTTGGTTATGAAGAGACGTAGAACTTGGAGATGAATATAAAACTACGTAGTAGATGCAAGGTGGCACGTGCATTAATTAGTTGGGTTAATTGGTCATGGTCAAGCTAAATTTTACTTATAATTAAACCCGGAAGTTTTTCCTTTTCTCCAATGAATTTTGTACCAAATTAGCCAAACTAGTTAATTTCGACCTTCACTTAGATTGCTGAATGTATTCTACTGGGCTGGCTATTCCAACAATATATAATTTGAATGACTTTTGAAAGTGGCAGACAACATGATTTCAAAGAAATACGTCAAAATCCTCAGGAAATGTTGGCTTATAAAGAGGCTGATCATCTTATGATTCGTATAAACAAAGCCCTAGCTAGATCGAGATCCATATATATATATATAATATTCTCGATCCCTTTCTTTATTTTCTGGGACCCGTCCAAATATAGCTTTTTTTTTTTCCTATTACCCTAAACTTACCTCAATCCAACATCATCTCTACCTAAATCCTAGTCAGTAATCACTGAATTACTTAATCACGAAGCCAAGGAAAAAAAAAAGGACCAGTAATATTGGAAGTAGAAGCGTTGAACACAGGGAACATTTATATATATATATATATTTATATCTTGTCTGCTCAATTATACCGCTGATTCCTTCTCACTGCATGGCTGCAAATGGCCCATAATACAGAACCTAACTCACGTACAAAAACCTTCCCCTAGAATTTCAGTTTGGATAGTGAGATGAGAATTTTTGATTTTAGATAAAAGTTTAAAATATTATTTTTTAATATTATTATTATCTTCAGATTTGAAAAAGTTAAATTATTTATTATATTTTGTGTAAAAATTTAAAAAGATTATAATAATGAGATGATAGAGGATGAGAATCCCACTTGTCAAACCTGCCTACTTACCTACAGTTGATCAATCATGTTTGGCATGCCATGCATGCTAAAACCTCAAATACTGTTCTAAGAATTGTATTTGTTTGACGGAGAAGATGACACGGTGATGTATTTCTTCTCCCTAATCCAATTGAAACTGGACAAGACAATTTGATTAATAATTACTTCAAGGCTGTCTAATTAAATGGCACGCGTCCCCTCTTTTAGGATCCCTTCAGCTTGTAGCAAAAACAAAGGCCAGTCTTTTCAGAAGTAGAACTAAATCGTCGTTTTCACTACCGGAACCATATTTTAACGTTCAAAATTCTTCTTTTGGTGACCAATCAATCAACCCAACGAAAATGGTCGATCTAAAAACTCTTCGATCTCTTTCTGTGACGATCCTAGAGGCAAAAGTTAAAATCTACAGTTTTTTTTATTTATAGCGATAGATTCGTCAAAACGGGTTTCGTACAAGGTGAAATTATCACTGCTCCTCCCCACACTGAAGGAAAGAAAAAGCAGAGGACAGGATTAAATCCGTTTTCCTTGAGAAATCCAGAAAAAAGCAGCGAAGCCCCGTGGAAAGGAAATCTGGAAAAGTAGGAGAAACCAAACCGTGAGGGTTCTATTTTCCCTTGTCCTTTTTTCGAATGAATAAGGAGTAACATATTTGGCATGTCTGTCGCTTGACTTGACTCTTTTGTGTTCTGTGGTGCGTACATAACAATCTGAGACTGACACTGGCGAATCGAAGTGCGATTCTTTCATACATTCATACCTGCAGGCTGCAGATGGAAACGCAAGTGGCATCCATTTTCCACTGCCAGTTCATTCTGGTCAAAGTCAGGCTTTGTTTTGGTAGAGCGTGACCTTTACGCAGTCAGCAGATGTCCCCTTTTAATTAATTTTAACCAATCAATGAATCATGGGTTTTCTCAGCCCCACGACCAAAGCTAGCTCGAGTTCGGGGTTGTTTGGATGGAGATATTTCAATTCATTTTATTTTATTTGATAATTATAATTTTCTAAATTTTTTTATAAAATATAATAAATAATTTAATTTTTTTAATTTTAAATTAAAATTAATATTAAAAAATAATATTATAATAATATTTTATTCAATTTTTAATATTTATTTTATTACATCTTAATTCACTAGTCAAATCTTTCATCCGTCTCAACGCTACGATGGTGCTTTTTTTTTTCTTTTTCTATCTCGCTTTTTCGGAATTTCATGAGCTCCCCATGCAGGCCCCGCTCTCCGGATCTTCGGGTTGAAGTCCTATCTCCTCATGACAATGAAAAAATGTCACGGTTTCTTAATTTGTTCATTTTTTTTATGATTTTTTTTTATTACTACCCACTGAGAAAAAGACATGCGTGGTTGAAATTATATAACTACTTAAAAGTTCACAAAAATAAATAAATAAATAATTAGAATATAAATAACACAAATTAAGACAGCGAGAAATGACACGTTGCCAACCGCCGGTGTCCGTTCTTGAGTTGTCTGCAGCCAGCGCATCTACGGGCGCTACTTATCCAATGAGTCCAGTCCCAGTCTTAGTCATGCTACGGTATGGTTGGCGTTCGCTCCATATGCAGCAGCTTCACTAGTCTTACCCCCAGTACTCCTCTTCCCCTACACCTCTCACTTTCGAGATGGAGAAATGATGTTATTTCTCTATATTTTAGTGTCTTTGTTGCATTTCTGTGAAAATCTGAAATATATCTATTAATATGATTAAAAATGATAAAATGCAAGAATATAAAAGTAGAATTAGATAAACAAACATATATTATTTGTATGGAGATAAAGAAATTAATATAGTACTGTTTTCAACTTTTAAAAAAAAAAAAAATTGAAAAATGAACCCGGGATGTATTATTATTGATCAGAGCTAGTTGATCTATAAAAAGGGGGACTGGATCTTTCTCTCAACCCATGCCATTCTGAGACAGCCCAATAATTCTTAAAGTTGCAAATACTAAGCTAAACCATACAGTTCGCAGGCAGCAGCATATAATTTAAAGAGCTACTTCTTCCTCCTCTTCCCACTCTATGTCCCTAGCTAGTGTTCTCTCCCTTTCTCTACTTTTCTTGCACTCCGTTTAATTTCTCGGAAATCTTACCGCTTTCATCACCCGTAATACCTTCCTTCTTCTTCTCTCCCAACGATATAATACCAAACCCTGAAGCCATTTTCTGCACTTCCTATTTATAAGTACGTACAACTGATCATTTCCTTATATTCTCCCGGCGAACCGTTTTGTGCTTTGAGAAACATACATATCACTAGATGGCTTCGTACGAAATTGATAGCGTCAAGGTTGAGAAAACCAATGCTTTGAGAAGGTATAATCGGCAGCGAAACCTTAAGTGGATTTTCGAAATTTGTGCGGCTCTGTTTGTGCTTTCGATATCCACTACCTGGGTTCCGGTTGCCTTGGAAACAGCCCGCGATTTTCTCCGGCGATTCATCGCCATATTTGATTGCACTTTATACGTCCTCCTTCTCGTCATGATCATTATTTTAATCATATACGCCTACTCCGGCGAAAAAGACGCTACGTCCGATGTCTACGACGAGTTCATCGACCACAACGACTCTAGCAGGAGGTTCGCCCCTGGCGAGGAGCCACCGACGCTGGAAGAGACCTTTTATGACAAGTACATCGTTTGCTCCGACAATGCTGTCTCTCCGGTTCATGAGGAAGATGGCATAGTTTCTCTTGTCACCAAGCCTTCGGTCTCTCCAATTCAGTCGGAGAGAGTTGCTGCGATCAGTGAGAAGGCTTTGTGTAAAAATCGATATCGGAGGACTATATCCGAGAAATTCGAGCAACGAATTGAGGAGAGGTCTCGACGAGTGTTACGGCGATCAGCGACTGAGATATGCAGGAAATTGGTGATTTCCGGTGAAGAACCATCTAGAAGATCGTGGTCTCACTCTCTGGATAACTTGAGCAAGGAGGAATTCAACCGCACAATGGATGCCTTTATTGCAGAGACAAAGAAAATTCTAAGGGAAGAGTGTAAGGAAGAACGGAAAAAAGAGTCAACTTTGGCCCTCGCCATCCAGAAGTACTGAGCCTCAGCAAAACAAGAAAAGTAAAAAGAAAGAAGTATATTACCGGCGACTGCTATGGATATTACTATGTATTAGGAACGAAAACCTATCTGGGTTTTCGTGCTAATTAACTAGTCCTTGCTATCAGAAACTGAGAATAGGAATGTACAGTGATTTTCTTATTCCGGTTCTCAAGTTTTAATTAACATGTCATGGCAGCTTTAAGGAGTTTGGGTAATGTTTAATCCGTGCTTGTGTTGATCATAATCTCAGACCTCGAAACTTATGTTGTTTGGTCTGTTTTGCCAATGTTTGAGACTCGGTTTGGGTTCTTATTCCAGACAGACAGACTTCCAAGATAATGTTTTCCAAGTAGTTACAGAAAATTTTCAAGCTAAAAAGTATAAGTTATAGGATACCCAATAGAACAGATACCAGAATCCGGATTAGAGGGTAATGCAAAGGCCGATATACTGGGCTAGGTTCCATTTTGTAGGATTCTTTTTTGTTTGTTTGTTTGCTTATGGTTTTTTGGCCTTTTTCAGTGGGTGGATTATTGTTTATGTTAGGCTGGGATCTATATAAATAATTCATGGGAAACTTCCTTTTTTCCCAATTTATTTATTCCTTTTTCTTCTACTTAAATCCTCTCTGATAATTGTGAAGGACGGGGATTGAATTGACAATGGAGAAGAAGGAATTACAACTTATTTTTTGGTGATACGCGTAATTATTGGGTTGCTATCTGTCTGCTTTGGCACTTCAAATTCTGCATACTGAAAGTGAAAGTGACTTCTACGTCAACCCAAATCCTCCAATGTTTCGTGTAGTACATTGAGTTTAGGAACCCTAGCGTTAGTTTCGAGATTTCTTCGAATCTCTTTTGCTGGAAACATCTGGGATGATGCTACTTCTTTTGATCGCATTTGCTTTGATATTGACAATTTTCCACTTGTTTGGGGGATAAGATCAATTTGTTTAATTGGGTTTTGCATTGTTACCTACATCTTCCTCGTGATAGTCATGCTATATATTCTGCGACACCAAACATTGAAAATTTTTCTTTACGTTTTACAGATATTTTGATATATATATATATTTTGCGGATCTCACAAAATTTAATGCTTGTTGATGTAATTTTTAGTGGGGCCGGAGGCGAACAGGATGATCGAATGGTCCATGATGATGTTTTAAAGTTGATACGTTGATCAGAGATATTAATGTTCAATTAAATAATAAGTAAAACATATAAAATATGAATGAAGACAGAGGTATATAAATTTCATAAAAATCTATATTGACGGATAGTTTGAGTTATTTAGATATTTTCACGTTTTGTCTTCAAATGATATTTTCAAATTGTAAAAATTATTTAGGTGGTAGAATTATAATAAATCATCATACGTTGTCCAGAGTCTTTGAGTTTGAGCTATCATGCATGCTTTTAAAATTAGTCCTTGCAGTGATTTTTCCCCACGAATAATTAGATAAATAGTGCATTAATAAAAAGCGAGCTGGGGAAGGCATGGCGGCCAGATTAATAGGCCGAAAGTCAAGACGGGGGATCATTTGCTTTGTTAATTAATTAAAGAGTCACAAAATTTTCACAAACGGTTGTGATGATCATATGATTGATGGTCCCCCTTAGTCCTTACAAAGTGAAATGCATTTAAAATTGCATCAGGCCATTAATTTAAAATAATGGAGAGAAAAAAAAGAAAACAAAATGATGGGGAGACAGCCTACCACGCTCAATTAACACTCAAAAGTGTGCAATCTTCTCATGTAAAGTTACTTTCGTTAGACCTTTGCTCCTGCTAGTGTACTAGACTGTCTAATCAGCTAATCTCCTTTAGTTGGGACCTTCATAATTACATGCACTAAGCATCGCAAATTTTTTCCTTCTTCCTTCTTTTTCTTTCGTCTTGATCTTCTTTGGTGTGACAATAGAGTATATAATTTGCAGAATGTATCATAATCAAAGTTACCACAAACATCCTCTTCCACAATGATGACCCTTAATTTGTAGCTTGTGGGGGTCATGTTAGTCTTCGAATTCTCTTTTCCCCCCTCCATTAATTTCATTTTAGTTCCCATGATTCTCGCCCTTTCTTTTAATTTGTTTGTTTGTTTGTGTCAATTAGCTAGGGGCCCCATGGAAGAAGAAAAGGCAGGCCGGACTTGTAATTGAGAGGTGTAGTACTGCACAAAACACTCTCTTTTGTGTAGATTGTGGGGTATTGGATTTTGGCGAACTTTATTTATTATATATATATAATGTATATTTTTTTTTGTGATTATATATGGAACTCTTTTGTATGTGCAAGGAAGCAGCGCAGCTCATGAGCTTGCTCTTATCCAACTGGTTGTAGGAATTATATATGCATCAGAAGAG